>JAAMXJ010000554.1:0-99893 GCA_019693375.1 Asterochloris erici | reverse complement strand
CGCTTAAGGGGGCTAGGGGGGTGGGCTGTCACCCTCTGTTCTGTCTTGCCTGCCACTACATGTCACAAGTGTTGAGCTCGGTCTGACAGTCACCTGCTGTGCAGCCCCAGCAGCTCAACAGGCTTGTCTGAGGTGATGAAGGCTGCAGCTGGCAGGGGCCTGTAGGTGGAGGACAGCCCTTCCGCATAACCCTCACGGTGCCTCCTCTGCTTTATTTTTTGCTTGAGCAAGGCATCAGGTCCCATTATCTTGGGTACCTCCTGGATCTCCTGCAGGCCCGCAGGACTGTCAGCATACCCAGCAAGGCAGGCACTGAATAAGGAGCTGACTGACTTGCAGCTCAGCACTGCGGCCATCAGGGCCTGGGCAGGTGCGGCGCACTCTTGTCTTCGATGCAAAAGATAGTGAGCAAGCCAGGTCCTTGCGCGGGCTTTGAGGCCCTAGCTTTGATGTGCAATGGCAGAGTGCAGTAGAAGAGGTGGGTAGCTTGCCTTGAACAGGTGTCTGGGGTCCAGCAGGCGGGGATCGATTTTAGAGGGCGCCTTGAAGCCCAAGCAGACCACAAAGATCTCAGCCGATGTGTTTCTGGAGGCTGCTGGCTTGGTGGCCTCCACCTTGCCAAACAGCTGATTGAATGCGTACAGCAGCGCAGTGTAGTCCTGCGACCTGCAGCAGCCAAGAGCAGCAAGCTCTGCTGCAGGTCAAGTGCATAGAGCAGCCCAACCTAGGACTGCATCCCTGCAACGCAGTCCTGCTACCTGCAGCTGCCCAGACCGGCAAGCTGAGCAGCGATATGAGATGGCAGAGCCCCAGACAACAAGCCTGCTGCTCCTACGATCAGCTGAAGGTCAGCTGGAAGTCAGCAGCGACAGCACTCAGCTGCAGAGATGATCTGAGATGGACTGGCAGCCGCAAGAGCAGTCACAGCTTGTCGGAGATGTGTGTGGATGCCCATCTGCGCGAGGTCTGCAATCTCTGTGCTGTGCTGACCTGAAGATCTTGGTCACAAAGGTGCCACGGGGCGCTAGCACATCACAGGCCAGCCTGAGGGACTCCAGCACCAGCGCTGACTGGCTGTACGCCTCACTGGCCCATGCACCCCCAACATTGGGAGCTCCATCGTGGATCACGGCATCCATCAGGCTCCCACCGGCCTCCTTCTTAATAGCCTGCACAGCAGGCAGCAGCGATTGGTCGAACAGTAAGATGGTCCATGACGCTTTGGCCATCTCTCCCCTTGCATAGCTGGCACAGCTTCTGATGACCGCTGCTGCGGCACACACACCCTGCATGTTCTGCTAGTCTGTGATAGTCTGCGTGGGCTGCTGTCTTTCCAAGAAGCAGACGCCTGCACGTCCAGCACGGCCCAGAACATGTGCTGAACATGGCAAGGAAGCACAGCAGGCACTGCAGCATCAGTGGTATGCGGCAGCAGCTTCCCAGCGCTTACATCGCGGGCCTTTTGGGTTGTGATGTCGCCCACGATGTTCCTGCAGCCCCTGATCGCCCTGATGGGCACCAGATCGATGCCGATGATCAGGCTGCCCATGGGCATGTGCTTGCTGGCCACCTGCAGCCACCCTCCTGCGCGGCAGCAGAAGGACAATGTCGAAACAAGTTGCTTGATCACATGCAGCTTTTACATATGAGCAAAGAATGCTGTGAGCACTGCCTGTTACCAGACTGTGTTAAGGCTCGCCAGCGTCTAGGCAGCCAATTCACCTGGCGCAGCACATAGATCCAGCAACGCACGACTGCCCTCCAAGAAGTGGTACTTGCGGTTGAGTTGAATGAGCTTAAAGGCTGCACGGGACCGGTACCTGCAGACAGAGCAAACAGATTGCTTTAATGCACAGCATCTCCAAGACACTCCTCAGATGGGACAAATACTCACCCTTGCTCCTTGGCAAGGTTGTAGTACTTATCAAGGCGATGCTTTCCCTTGGCCTTCTTCACCATGTTTATACCGAGCTACAAAGCCACCTCGGTCTGGCGGCAAGTATCAGTTTGTTGACCTATGAGCACTGCCAGCGTCTTATGCAGCATCATCGCCTCTGTGCCTCCAACAGATCTGCAATCCCAGGCCTGCGACCTCCACCATTTTCCGCTCGCTGTGCAGGCTTGCCACCTCTTACAGCTCCCCCTCCCTCTGCTGTCAGGCACAGGCGGTCGCTGCAAGTGCTAGGCATGCGTGCCGTTCTGCAAAGAGTCAAGAGTGCCAGCGTCACAGTTGATGGATCTGTTGTCAGCTCCATGGGTCCAGGTGACTCCCAAAATGGCTGCCTCCTTGAGCATCATGGCCTGCAGACTGACATCCCTGCCTTCCAGGGCTAGTGGCGCTGATTGGCATCCATCAGGAGGACACAGAGAAGGATGCAGACTACCTGTAGGCACCTCTGGGCGATGGCCTGACCCCCCGTTGCCAGCAGCAAAAGTTAATTGAGAACACCCTCCTGCTGCATGCAGGGTGCAGAGACTCCTCAATGTTAAGCTCTGGCCAGGGGAGGACAACAAAGGCTGGAAGTCATCTGTTCAGCAGAAAGGCTTTGGGCTGCTTTGCGTCTCTCAGTTCACGCTTCATAACAGCAGCAGAGGCAATCGACCAGACTTCCATACAGCCATGCCTGGCAACCAGGTTGATTGGCAGTTGTTTGCACCTTGCATGGCCTGCCACATGTCATGTCTGCCTGCTGAGCGCTGGTCATGTCTGCCTGCAGGCCAGAGACTTCTACGCACAATTCCTGGACCAGTTGAAAGCTGCATATGTTCCAGAAAAGGTTCATGACGGCGTTTTTGCAGCAATGATGGATGTTGCGCTTGTGAATGATGGGCCTGTGACTCTTGTACTGGACAGCAACAAGGTACACACACAGGACTGATACTCAGACTGAGGCAGGCTGGGGCATTGGTCAATCTGTTCACACTGCTTCAGCAGGTACTGCTTGCGCTAAGGCTGACGAAGCGTACTGCAAAAATGACGCTATCTGAGCTTATGTCGTGGTAGCTGGCTGCAAATCAAAAGCAGCCATCATGACCACCACGGTATTCTTTCACGGTCTCAAAATATGGGGTCATGCATCAGTTGAGCTGCACAATGAATTCCCGTAACTGCTTGCGCTGGCTCTCGTCGGCATGGGGCAGGGCAGCCCGGATGAGGTCGACAGGCACAATGGCGCGAGCATAAGCTGCCGCAGGGGCATTCTCCGCATCCAGAGCTCGCTGCCTCAGCCTGAACAGGGCGCCTAGGTGCCCCACCAACATGCCAAAGAATGCGCCACTCAGACATCGCCAGGCAGTCCCAGGCAAGTCTGGCTGATCTGCTGCCAGCCTGCCAACCAGGTGCTGCAGCCCCAGGTCGCAGGCGCGGTGCAGCAGGGCTGTCAGCAGGGCAGCCACCCAGGGGGCTTGCTCTCCCTGGAGCTGCGCCTCTGCCGTGCTCAGAGGGATGAACGGATGCTGCAGGGGCACCAGCTGAGCCTGGCCCCCAGCCCCTGGGCGCCCCTCAGTGGCAGCAGTTGGCACGTCGCTATCCAGCCCAGGGGAGCAGGACGGGCACAGGTCGCCAGACATGATGGCTGCCAAGCAGTCAGAAACCTGCTGCGTGGACTGCAGGCGGTGCATGCACTCAGCTGTGGCGGCTGCCACTCTGGTCATGACCTCGCAGTCTCGCCGCTCCTCTGGGGTTGCACTGCTCGAGTCATGAGAACCTGCATCAAGAAGCTGGGCTGCTGCTCTTGACCATTGGCAGCAGAGATTTGGCCTGTGCAGCAGTAAAAGTGACGCGCTGGCGGGGCCCATGCCAGCACTCCCCAAGCAGATCCAAAGCAGATGGAGGCAGAGGCAGCTGCTCTCCTGTGCATGATGCAGCACTAACATCTAGGAGCTGTGTGTAACCACTGGGCCCCAAGTTCACCCAGGCCCATGCAAAAGGAAGGTGCCACAGCAGTGCTGACTGCAGCCTGACGGGGCTCATCAGCTGATCCTGACCCCAGCCTCGACCCCTTGCACTACAGAAAAGGTGCCACAGCCGCTTGGCGGAGCTCACCTGCTGGCCCTGGCCCCAGCCCAGCCCCTGTGCGGAATAGGAGGCGCAGGTGCCGCAGCAGCACCCACAGCAGCTTGACAGGCGGCGCCTGCATGGGCACGCCGCGCCGCGCCATTCTCTCGATCTCGGGGGGCGGAAATAGCAGGCGCAGGGCTCTCGACAGCATCACGCGCCCCTTGCTGAGGGCCATCAGGCGCAGGAACACGCCGTCGCTGTGCTCCTGAGGGGCAGAGTCCGGCGCTGCCTGCAGGTGTGGGCTGGCCGGGTCAGCACCAGGGAGTGGCAGGGGGAGTTCTGGGCTTTCCGCTGACATTTGGTGCAGCAGGTGGCCACGGCTGCCATGCTGCTGGGCAGAAGGGTGCCTGACACAAAGAGGGCCTGCCAAAGGCAGATTTGAAGCTGCAAGAAGAGATGACCATGCCCACTTGAATGCATCAGTCGCACCTGGTGCGGGGTGCACCCGCCCAAAGAGCATCGGGCAGCCACGAGGGGGCCTGAGCCTCTACAACAAAGCATGGGGGCACTTGCAGGCACCCACAGCTCTCAAAAGCAGCACACTTGGCACACCTGCCCCGGCTCATCAGGCAGCCGTAGGGATGCTGCAAAGCCCTGCATCAGCAGCGTCCGCCGGTGCCACAGGTTCTGGTCGTCCTCCCTCAAGCTGGCAGGGCCCATCCCATTCCTGGCGGGGCTGCTGAAGACGCGGTCGATGTCGTCCACGTCCAGCAGGAGGCACATGCAGTCCTCAATCATGATGCGCGCTGCCAGGAGAGGCTCCTTCTCCAAAGGGCGCAGGGACTGGCCATCTGCATCAGTGCCTGCAGAAAACTGAGGGGTTGCCAGAGGCTGAAGTCCAGAGGCCACAGGGGCTGGCCGGCCATGTCTGTGCCTGCGAGAGGCGCAGGGTTGACACAGTCTGACATTGCAGGACAGTGAGTACATCTCGACAAGGCGCGGGGAGTGGCAATCCCCATTTGTGTCTGCTGAGGCCTGAGAGCAGCCTATTTTCGTAGACTGCAGTGTGGGGCAGCCAGCCCTGCCCTCACATCCACCCCTGTGCTCCATCAAGTGCTTGAGCTGCCACAGGCACCGGGAACACATACCCAGCCTGCAGGTGCCTTCAGATGATGCTGTGCCATTGCAGCAGGGCCAGCGCTAGGCTGCTGGCAGCAGCCAGAACGACTTGCTCCTGCGAAAGCGACATGGTGAGGCAGCACAACTCGGAAGCATGTGCGTCCTGGGCCGTCAAATGCTGCTGAGGGCAATCCTGCCCAGCCCGGAACGCAGCAGCGCCTGCAGCTCACCCACAAGACGGAGCAACTGGGCTGCCCTGGGACCCCATGAGCAACCCTAGCTCCTGAAAGCTGTGGAAGGCAGTCTTGGCCAGCCCTACTGACCGCACAAGTTGCAAGTGTGCAGCTGATGCCCAGCACTGGAGTTACCTTCGCCTTCTGGGGCGGCCCCAAACTCCATGAGAGGCTTGGGCCGCCGGATGCTGCTGAAGGCAATCTTGCCCAGCCCTTCCAGCTTGACATAATTGACAGCTTCCCCACCCAGCCTCTCCGTGGGCGCCAGCTCACGCAGACTCTCGGGGAAGAAGTAGCGGCTGTTGCGGGGCGCATGCTTGTGCAGGAAGGCCTGCGATAAAGTCCAAGGATGAGCACGACATGGTGATGGATGCCGGCTGTGGAGTCTTGCGCTGTGGGGCATCACTGACTCTTGTGGGAACCAAGACCAAGAAAGATTCTTGCCTTGCCAGCTCAACGCACCTCACATGTGCGCAGCTGTCAACTGCCGTCCCAAGCAGCAGAGTTTTGCTGCTTCCGTTGTCCTCCGCAGCCTTTTCTATGCACAGGCACCTCAACAGCGGCCAGGGTGCTGCCATGTACATATAAGCATAACATTGTCTATCTGCCAGCTTGCAGCCTCCCTCACAAGATCCCCGTTGGTTTGGAGCAAGTTGAAGGCGCCAAACGCATTGTCTCACGGCAGCAGGCCCCTTGCACTCCGTTTGCTCGAGCGGGCCAGCTTGCACAGGGAGCTTGGCATAGGTGCCCTGTGAAAAGCCCCATGGCTGCTTACAGCACTGCCTCGTGTGCAGTCCTATGCCCACCCTCAGGACACCCACAACCCCATGTCACCGCCCCCCCAACTCTCACCAGCCAGTAGTAGTCCTCAAGGTAGGGCTGCCCGATGTGCACCGAGCGCCACTGGATGCGCAGGATCGACTCGATCTCCTCTGGGTCCATCCACAGCGACCCATGCATGCGCAGGTGGGGCAGGAGCAGCTGCTGGCTGTGCATGGGCGGCATGAGGGGCCCTCGGGGACCTGCAACAGTCGCACTCACGCTGGCCAGAGCAGGCGAGGATGCAGCAGGGGATTGGGGCCTAGCCTTGCTGGAGTTGCAGCATCCAGATGGTCTGCTGACAGCTGGTGCTGGCGGCTGCCCAGGCGGAGCAATGAAGGGATCCCAGTTGACCTGCAGCATTGCGCACACCCTGGCTGCAGCTCAGGGGGAGTAGCAGCTCAGGGGGAGTAGCATTGCATGTCTGGGCAGTCAGGCTCACAGGATGTACATTGCATGAGCAACAGGCATTGTCATTTCTTGATTTCAATCTAGCTGAGCTGTGTATACTGCAGCTCACAGGCCTAGCGCAGAGGACGCTGGGGAGGTAAGCGGTGGATTAGTAGTTGCACAGCAGCCTCAGTGCATGACACGGCTTGGTTGCTGCACACTACAGTTGTCAAGCGGCTCACCATGCACAAGGGGCCGCATGGGAGGCCCCCAGGGCGGCTGCGGCGTCCCGCCAGGCCGTTGCATTGGGCCTGGTCCAAAGTGAGGCGGGTGCATGTGCCCAGGAGGCCCCGGCGGTGGCGGCCGGTGGGGGTGTTGAGGCCGGAGCATGGGACGGCCTTGCAGGGGCGGCCGCAGGTTGCCCAGTGCCTGATGATGCTGCAGCAGCTGCATGGCGGGGCTCATGGTGCCATCACGCCCTGCAACACACATACAAGGCGATCTGAGCGAGGCATCTCAGCAGTTCTCTGACATGCACACACGAGACACCTGCGGGGTCTGCTGCGCTTGTGGGCTGAGAGGGTCACTGTGCATTGCAATGCAAGCTGCCTGCCCGGCAGGCAAGGGGGATAGAACTCTTGGAAGCAAATATAGTGCATGTTGTGGATGCCAGCAGCAAGCTGCCCACCTGGCACCCCTCCCATGCCAGGCACCCCTGGCCGCGGCAGCTGCATGCCATGGGGGCGCCCGCTCTGCTGCTGCAGGGGCTGCTGCACCATCCCGCCCTGTTGGCTGTGCATGAATGCAGCAGGCACAGAGTTTTGATGGAGACCCTGCTGCCCTGGCAGTCCTGCAAGGAGGCAGGAGCGCCGCTTCACGAGGTGGGGGTGGACAGCTTTCACTTCCTGCAACAAGGCAGGCACCCCAGACGAGGCAAGCAGGCAAGCTCACTGTTGACATGGACCACAATGAACCAGGCTGAGAGTGCAAGGTGTCCAAGTGACCTGCAGTAGTCTCACCTGCAAAGAATGGTGCTGGGTGCTGGGCTGCCTGATGATGGAGGAGGCTGCTGCCTCCCTGCCCATCTGTGGTGTCAGGGCCAGCACCAGCACCCTGCTGGTGCTGGAGCAGGCCCCCACCTGGCTGCTGGACGCTGCCCTGGAGCTGCTGGGCGGCCTGCGCAGCCTGCTGCATCATCTGCGCCTCCAGGTCAGCCACCGACAGCGGGCCCTGCAGGGAGGCAGTGCTCGGCTGCCAAGACAGACATGGCCCAACTGCGTTGCCTTCGCCTCAGAGCTGCCACTGGCAGCATGCTGCACCCGGCATCATCAGCTACATGTGTGCACATCTGCCACCAGCAGGGAGGCCTTGCAAAATGCAGCAGCCATGTCTTTGCCAGACCAGGCCAGACAGATGGACTACCCTCTGCCCAGCACACTGCGAGTGACAGGGCATGCTGTCAATGTGTGCCAGGCCTGGTGCAATGGCGTGCCAATCAGATAGCTGACCTGCTTCAGCGGGGACAGCTGTCCCTGCACGCCAGCAGCTTGCTGGCTGGGCGGCGGGGGTGGTGGCTGCTGGAAGTGCAGCGGCTGCTGGAAGCCTGGAGGGGCAGGCCGGCCCGGCTGAGACCCAGCAAGCGCCTGCTGTGGCGGCGGGCCGGTGCGAAAGAACTCCGGCAGCTGCTGCAACGGCGGCGGGGGCTGGGTGGCAGCCCGCCGCGGCTGCTCCTGGAAGAAGGCGGGCAGCTGCCTCTGCGCCTGCAGCTGGGCTGGGTCCTGGAAGAATGCGGGCAACTCTCCCTGCCGGGCACCGCCCAAGGCCTGCTCCCTTTCGGGGGGAGCCTGCTGGAAGCCTCCAGCTTCTCCTGGTTGGCGCTCAGGCAGCTGAGGTTGCAGCAAGAGCCGATCAGGGGCCTGTCGTTGATGCCCCTGCAGCTGCTGGGGCGTCTGCAAGATTGCGGGCAGTCCATGCAGGTCCCCGGCCTGGAGCATGAACCCTGCGCCCTGCTGGGGGCTCGGCTGCTGCTGTGACATGGACAGGCTGGCGACTGCATGCTGCCGCAGGGTGTCCGGCGACAGCAGCCGTTCGGACAGGCTCTGCAGCCCCCTTGGAGAGCTTGCGCCTGGTGCCAGATGGCGCTGCCCCTGCAGCATGCACCACCAGCTCACATCAAGATGGGTGTGCGGCCAAGGATCAATCACCGCCCACAAGGGCATATCAGAGTCAGCATATTGGCTTTGGGCAAGCTTTCAAGATGCGAGAATGCGTGACGTGCTCTGTTGTTTGCTCTGCATGCAGCTGCAGACGGTCACTGGCCATCATGGGTGTGGGACCTGCTTCTGTCAGACAGAGCAGCCGTCCCCTGGCTTCACAGGCACTTACTCTGCATCCCACAGCAAGGTGTGCATGAGCAGCCACCTGCACACCTGCCACGACGCTGGTTCCCTGCTCTGCGGTCGGCTGGTAGGCCCCAGAGACCCGTCCTCCTCCAGATGCATGGAATCAAACATGGCAGAGAAGGAGAGATCGTTCTGCACATCAGGGTCCTCCAACAGCTCCTCTTCAGGTGGGGCTGCCAGTCCATCCTGCATTGCGGAGCAGCAATGACATCAGCACGCCACGGGCTGTACTGTCAGCAGGACACCTAGCCCATCCTGTACATGGTGGTGGTGATAATGACCTCCTCAGCTCAGGACCCAAGGTTCAGGACCCAGGGTTCAAGTGGGGTGACCAGCCCCATCCTACTGGAGCAGCCTCACATGAATGGTGCACCCCAGCCAACATAGCTAGTTGTGAAGGCAATGCTTTTATGAAGAGGCAGCACGCCCCTGGCTCTTGGCCAGCCTGTCCTGTATAGGGAAAGAGCAAGAAGTCTCAATGAACAACTCAGCAAGCGTCAGTGCCTGTTCTGAGTCCTGCAGAAAGTTGTACTGCACAACACATTGGAGACCACAAGTGGCAGTGTCGGTGCCTGCCAGTTGCTGCATTTTGCAAGATGTGCACCGTCTTCACCAGGCGCTGGACTGAGAATGAAGCCTTTGCCTCATGTTGGGAGCCTGGGCAGCTTAGCAAGAGGCAGAAGCCTTGAGAAAGCTGAGTTGTGCGCTGAGCAGACACACGCCCACCTCTAAGGCTCCGTCTAGCACATCATCAAGGCCGCCATCCAGGCCGCCATCCCCGAAGAATGCATACTTGTCTGCGCCGATTTCCTGCAGGGCAACTTGAAGTAAGCCAAGACTCACATCACGCCAAGAATGGTCAGCAACTCTTTCTGCAGGCTCACAAGCTTGCCACTGATCTGCGCTCCGAAGAACCCTGCACTCTCTCCTGCAGTCAGGCGAGAAATGCAGGAGATGGTGACATGCGACAGCAACTTGCTTGCCTAGTTCACACGGCATCCTCACCTTCCATGAGGACTAGAGGACAGACAGTGTCTTCCAGGTACTCGAGAGTTCACCTGTTGGTGGCAGGTCACACATTCTGCGCAATGGCAGCCCTGACTCTTCCTGGGAACACTTTGCTGGTGCAACCATGCAGCGCAGCCGTGGCCATTCGCCCTCGCAGGGCAGCAGCCTCTCACAAGCCGGCATGGACTGCTCGGCGGTCCCAAGCAGCTCTTCCTGCAGTTTGTGGTTCATTCAATAGTGAGGAGGCAGCCCCTCTGGCAGGCATGTGCAGCGTCCTGCTTGTCCTTGCATGCATGTGCCCCCGTGCATCAGTAGTTGAGACCGCTGATGCTGCAGATGCAGGCAGGGTGGCTAAGGAAGGCGATGTCGTCAGTGTGCACTACAGCGTTCTCAATGGCAACCAGGTCTGGTGCCTGACGGGCTGTACCAGCAACTACAGGATGGACTGTGAGTGTGCCAGACTACTGCTCTGCTCATGCAGATCATCGAGACTTCCCGTGAAAAGGACCCCATGGTGTTTGAGGTTGGCGCCGGTGACGTCGTGGGCAATGAGATGTTTCAGGTGGCAGTGCTCAGCTAGCGCATGTGGGCTTGCAAAGAGGCAGACAAGAGGATGGGTGCAGCTGCAATCACCTCACATGCTTCAATGTTGTCCTCCAGTGAATTCTGACCATGGCATTGGCTCATGCTGCCCTAAGTGGGCACCGTAGTACTGCATCAGACCCTGCAAAATTGTACCAGACAGGGCAGCCAGTGCAGCATGCAGCATGGCAGCTGAGCTGATGTGCCCTCGTGTCCTGCAGGCTTTTGACTCTGCCATCCGCGGGCTTACAGTCGGGGCAAAGGAGTATCTCCAGGTGAGCCTTCAGAAGATGTTCTGTGAAGCTTGAGGCACCCTGCATGTGGACTCGTGTGACAATGTGCTCACTCACTGCTGATGACGTGTCAAGGGCCACATGCTGGGGCGTTGAGGCGCTTGCCTCTGCTGAGCATGGCGGCTGTCTGTGTGCAGGTGAATGGCGGGGATTGGGACCACAAGCTGCTGTTCAGTGTTCCCAGAGATCACCCAGAGGTGCAGCGCCTGGAGGGGCGCTACAAGAGGTCTGCTGCACCTGCTCTGCTGCAGCCCACCTCAAGGCTGCCTGTTTGCTGGCCTTGGAGTAGGTAGGGCTGGGACGGCCAGCCCGCCTGATGGCTGGGCACCCAGCAGGCTGGAGCTCGTGGCCTGCCTATCTGCCAGGCCGTGTGCAGTGCATTCAGCCATGTCCCCTGCCAGCGATGTCTGCCCTTCACGGTGTACTGGTCTGCCTGCAGTCAAGGAGGCCTCAAAAAGGACATGCTGGTAGAGTTGGCCAACCAGTCTGTGGCAATGGTGGTGGAGATGACAGGTCAGTGTTGCAGCTGAGGACCATGGGGCCCGCTGCACAGTGTGACCTTGATTCGCCACGCCTTGCAGAAGTTTGTCACATGCACAATGGAAGTGCAAGAGCCTTGCTGCCACCCTGGGTCAGGGCGGCCGCCGGGCAAGCACAAGCTGCTGTGTGACTGCGTCTCCCACAAAGTGGCGCTGCTCAGGGCCAGGCTCTGTCGGCTGCAGCTGCCATGCCTGACAGGTCATTGGGCCACACAGGTTCTTCAAGGCAACCTGTTGCCTTTCCAGCGCCTTCAACTTTCGTCATCCTTTTGAATCAATGCCCGGTGCAGACACAGAGGTTCAGCTGGATGCCAACAGCCCCTTTGCTGGCAAGCTCCTGATCTTTGAGCTGGAGCTGGTCAAGATTGAGGAGCCAGTGGTTGCCTCAGCCTGATAATGTCAAGGTATGTGCCAAAACTTGAAGCACGGTAGGCTAGGCCTGCCTTGTGAAATGTGGGTAGGGGGTGGCCCTGTGGCCCATCGCCTGTTGGCTGCTCTTATTGACTTACAAATGGGGCCTGGTACGGCAAAGTTGATGGCTAAATCATTCAGCACGCTTCTGTCTAAGGGTTGTCATTTGTGACAAGCAGGGGAGTGGCCTCCTCTGCGTCTGCGGACTACTGTGTGGAGTGCATGCTAGCTAGAAAGAGCACCAAGACGATTGCAGTGCTTGTGCGCAGGCTGCAGCAGCAATGCGGAAAGGGGAGCAGTATTGTGGCAGATCAAAAATGGGCAGGGCAGTTTGAACTGTGTGTTTTCGCACATACATTCAGAAGGCATTACGACACGCTGGCTGCCGCAACAGCCAGGCCAGGGCGCCAAAGGCATTTGACGCATCACAGAAGGGACTAGGAGACGCAGCTGACTCGTACACTGACTCAGTATCGGGGTCACACGCCTGGCCACAGACTGTCAGTCCTCGTGCTGGGACAAGCCGTGATGCTCGGGTTGTGCTGATGCCATGCCGTGCTGCATTAGCATCGGCATGCTGGGCCAGGACGACACAGCATGCATGCCGTCCACTGGTGACCCCGGCTGCTGGGAGGGCAGGCCCCACACCATCTGCTGCGGTGCCATGGCTCCCCCAAATGGGCCTGCCGGCAGCTGCCAAGGGATGCCCCGCATGGTCAGCCGCTGGAGCAGGTGATGTTGTGCCTGCTGGAACAGAAGAGGCGCTCCCCACATCAGTATCTGCCGTGGCCAGGACTCCTGGCCCTTCGCTGCCAGCATCAGCTGAACGCCTGGGAATGCCTGCAGCATGAACTTGCGTGCTTTGAATGCCTGTTGAACTGCAACACGATTTATCAATGCTGATGACGCATTTGGGCAGCACAGCAGAGGTGAAGGCAGCTGCAGGCGCTCACTGCATTGCACTCTGCAATCTGGATGCTGGCTGCGTCGGTGTGCTCCTCTGGGATGAACATGGCAGTCATGGGTTGTGACATCTGAGCTGCCCGCATCATGAATTGCATGGGGAAGGCTCCAGACATCATCAGGGCTGAGGGTCCCATTGTCAAAGGACTGCTTGGATAGAAGCCAGACATAGCAAGCTGTGCTGTCTGCAGAGCAGCCACAGAGGAATCAGTCCTGCTCAGTGTCTGCAGGCAGGCCTACGTCAATGTGGCAGCTGCACAGGCGGGCTGGAAAACCAAAACTGGCCCAGCCTGGCAGTCTGACATGTATGTTTGTTCAGCCAGGGCAAGGGCAGCCTGTCCACTCATTTGTGAGCAAATTTGCATGTGCCTGCCCAGGCCTTGCAGCTCACATTAGGGTATGCTATGAAAGGGGGCGTGGCTGACAGTCCGTGGGTCGCAAAGCCGGTGGGCATGGTGGCAGCTGGCAGGAGGCCAGTCATGGGGTTTACTGGCGCAGGCGCTGCCTGCCTAGCTGAGGGGTCATTAGCAGTGCTGGAGACCACCAAGTTGATGGCCTGCAGCACGCTTCGCAGCTGCCCAGTGATGGTCAGCAGACGGACCTGCCTGTCATGTTGTTGGGACCCATGATTGTCCACCCTGCAGCACAGCACAGGGTGCTCAGCCAGCTTGGCAGACCTGCAGAGTATCTGACACCACAACAGCACAAGCATGCCGCACAGGAGGTGTGGAAGCAACGATTAGCGCCCTTCCAGGGACAGGGGAATGAAATCAGTACACTGTGTTCTGACTGGGACAAGCTGCACTCACTTGATGTTAGCCGCCGACAGGTCCTGTAATGTCTTTATTGTCTGCCCCTGCTTGCCGATGATCAGCCCGCAGACCATGCTGGGCATGATGAGATTCACCTGCAGGGGAGTTGCGCACAGGGTGTGCCGCTTCAGAATGCCTTGCTGGGTCATGACTGCTGGCACGGCATGAATCACAAGATTAGGCGTATGTAAATGCTGTGTCATATGAAGATACTGGGGCCAGCTTGACACAACCCCTCTGCATTGGGCCCACTAGCAGGACTGACTTGCAGGCAGGGGTCCTCCTCGCTGACAGGCTCCCTGGAGTCTGGCGCTGTCCCAGTGGGGGCCAGGGGTGCACAGTGTTCCTTGATCAGGTCCGTGTAGATCAGGCGCAGGGCCTCAATCGCGTCTGGCAGCTTGCCTGTGACCATGAGTACCCTCTCCTGTGTGCCTGCAGTGGCAGAGGTGGGTCAGGGGTATCCCTCAGTGCAGCTGGGCAGCTGTGTCAGAGGGACTGACCTGGAAATATCTCATTGCCGCGACTGAGTTGAAGCCGCGCTCCCGATTGTTGTTGCAGAGCGCTGATGTGAACACCAGATCTGCAAAAGGTGTGACACTCTGCCAAACTTCCTTACTTGGGTGTTTGGTGCTTGAAGCAGGCCGATCAAAGCTGGCTTGCCTGCCTATGATGGTACCAGACCCGACATTGGAAATTAAAAGCCTTATTGAAACCCTGGTCTGCTCATCAGGCTGCAGGGCACAGGACAATTTCTGGCCTGGGATGCCTCAAATGAAGGCGTGATGCTGCTGAAGCAGCTGCAGCACGCTTCCCCAGGTGGCGACAGGATGCTGCATGTGACTAGAAAAGACACAATCCCAGAGCTTGAAGTCCCATTTGGTTGACAGTGCAGCAGGCCTGGCTATGCCCAGAGATTGAACCACATGTGAGCTGATCATCAGGCCAAATTCAACAGGAACGTGCAGGGCACAGCTGGAGCCATGTGGGCTGGGCCAGCATGCCAGGACACACAGCACGTTGTGAAAAGCTGGAGCTGCAAGACCAGATGAAGCCAAGCTGGGAGCGCGAAGGCCTGGAAAAAGTGGCAAAAGCAGCTTCTGCTGAAGATTCCCAGGGCTGCAGCCTGTTCCAATCCCAATCAATGCAGGCATGGCAGGCAGGCCAGACCTGCATGTGGGTTGCGGACTCTGCTCCTGGGGCCAGGAAAATCCGACGGGGCGGCCCACGAGCCCACGGACGCCCGTACTCTAGGCTAGCGGCACACTGACACTCAAGAAGCCCCCGCAATGGCTGGCAATCAATCTAGCACATATCTTATTTTGACGAGCTCACGCGGTTTGTGTGTCTCATTCGGTCCAAACCTGACCTCATGAGGCACGCCGCGTGTCGGCCGAGTGCTCAACAGCTGCCAGCGCACAGCAAAGTTGAGCATGGAGACCGCCCGGGCTCAGGCCACAGAAATAGTCTGACCAGCTTTGAGATTCACGATTAAGCTGACTATCAGATAAGCTCATGCACTGAGGTCCAGCATCAAATCATACCATAACAACAATCTGGGCGGGCAAGAAGAGAACTTTTGAGCCTGTCATCAAGGGACGCTGCTGGAATTTGCCATTTGTGACCATCTGGCCAGGCTGTTTGCTACCAAGCCAATGCAGCCTTTCATACTATAATGAGTGCACCTCCTCAGCTGCAGCTCCATCAAAATTCCATTCGTCTGATGTCCTTGATACGCCAGCCTGAGATGTCATGGACGACTCAGGCACTGCATACACCTGGCCACCTCTGCACAGCCAGAAGAGCCAGGCTGTGACTGTCCTTGTGAAATCTGGCAAGAGGGACTGCAGCAGCCGACAGAGGCAATCAGACTGCTTGAAGCAAACGCAAGCTGCTCTGTTGACATGCTCACCCCTTCAGGCCTGTGCGGGGCAGCTGTCTCACTGCGGCTCCCGCATCTTGCTCTGCAGCAGCTAATGCGCCTGCTAGGCTGGGGCTCAGTCAGCACTGGCAGGGCCACAGGCTGCTACAGCGCTAGCTGCAGCGTGGCCTGGCAGCCTGCTATGGTGCCTTGCTGCTTCGTGCATGACCTCAGAAGGAGTGTTGTAGTGCAGGACTGAGCGAGTGAATGCAGTCGTAGAGTTGCTGACTGATGTGCAGGCCACACACTGCCAGCATGCACCAGCATTAGCTTCGCCGAGCAATGCATTGATATATTGTCCTCAATCAGCAAGCAATGCGGCTGGCATTCTGTGCCACAGCCCAGCAGAGCAACACTGCAGGACTTCAGCCTACATGCAATGTCAGCCGTGCAGCCCAGTCATGCAGCAGCCAGCAGATTCATCTGCAGTGACAAAGACCTCATATGCCGCACCGTCCCTGCACCTGAAGTGCAGCTCGCATATGCAGCAAGCTCAGCAGAGCAATATTGGGGAGACACAGCCCTCATGTGACTCGCCCCCCTTTGCAGCCTGTATGCATGCTGTTCAATGGTGCAGCAATTCAGCCGGGCCAGAGCACAGTATGCCGCCCACACAAGCTACCTCTGTTGAGCAAAACACCCAACTGATGTAGAACTTGACATTGGAGACGCACAGCCCATCTGCACAATGGCACTTCCGTCTCACCAAGCACTTTACAGGGACAATCTTCACAGTATACTATGCTTGTGGTCTGCTGCCATCGTCCTGATGAAAGCGCAGTGGCCTTGTTGTAGTCATCGTGGAAAGGTAGCACCTTCTGTCTCGTAGTGACAGCCAGGCTCGTGGCCTGGGTGATTTGTCCTGAGCACACTTGTGTGTCACTTTCATTCCATGCTGTCCAGCAAGTGGCGGTGCATTGCGCATATTCGCTATGATGCAGTCTTTTCAATGTGTGTCCAACCTGCACATTTCAAAATTGTCTTGCAGAATGAGCTTGCAGCACCCCATCTAGCTCCGTTCGAGGTGGATGAAGCATGCATTTGTTTCTTGAAGGAATCACAATGGCACATCAAGTGTTGGAGCTGATACTTGGCCATGGTCCTCCTTGGCCTGATGCTATTGCAGGTTCCCATGTCTGATGCAGGTGCCTGACTGCCACTGCCCACAGTGCTGATGGCGACAGAGGAGTGGATAAAAAGGGCCATCTTGAATGGCAAGGTGTACGACGAGCTCCCTCCTCGTGTGAGGCAGCTGCTCCCGTTGGGAGAATGGAAGGCAAAGTGAGCCTGGGCCTTGCACTGGGCTTGCTGCTGATGCAGCTCCGTTCCATGCTCAGCGCCTCACCCTCACCCTCATGCACGCAGGGTGAAGGAGCACTGCATCCAGCGTGGCTTCAGCTGGAACGACAGCCTGGCCAGCACAAGCTGCGCAGAGGCGGAGTACTACGAGGACCTGCTCAGGTTCTACCGCTACAATTACAGGGTGCGCGGGGGGCAGTGTGCTGCAGGACGCCTGTGGTGGAGCCTCGGCACCTGCTCGTGTCCTGTCACAAGCTGGCCTCTGCCATCCACAGGAGCTGATGCTTTTCGCTGCATTGCACCACAGAAAGTGCTGTTGTGACTCAGTGATGGCAGCCCCTGACTGGCAGCTCTGGCCTGGGCCTCGTTCAGAGCACACAGGCAGTGTTTGGCACCGCCCGCACAGCTGCTGACTGGGTCCAGGGAAGCCCAGGTGTCGACTCCTGGGGCAGAGCAGAGCAGAGACCAGAGCTGCCTGTACCCACTGCTGCGCTCGCTCAGGGGCTCTCTGAATGTGCTGCCTGCAGCTGTTCCCCTACCACCTGGCTGACTATGTCTGCCGAATACTGCGGGTCACCCCCTTCAAGTACTACTGCGACCTGCTGTACACAGTCATGCGCGAGGAGAAGTCGTATGATCAGATCCCCAACTTTGCGGTGAGGCTTGCCCAGGGATTGCGGGCTGTGTTCTGTGCGTCCAGGGTGCAGCAAGGGTTCCCTGCTGGCACTGGTCTGCACCCACAGGTCAACATGTGCATGCAGGCACCCCTGCTGACTGCCGAGGTGCTTGCACCAAGCACAGCCAGATGCGCCTCAGCCAGAGCACTGCGATGCTGGCCGTCTGAGAGGTTGCCGCGAGCGCCAGCCTGTTCCCCTGCAGGCCGCAGACATTGTGCACATCGTTGGCATTGGCAGGAACGAGTACATTGCCACCATGAACAAGTGCAAGGCCAAGAAGCTGCTGTGGCGCGTGAACAAGAGCATCGCGAAAGAGTTCCTGCCCACCGAGCCCCTGATCATCGAGATGCAGCCCTGGTGGCAAGTAGGGGTGGTCAATCTGGGTGAGCTGCAACCTTGTTCACATAGCTGAGCCGAGGCAGGTGTGTCCCAACATGCGTGAGGAGAGGCCTATCATTGCCGGTGCTTCTGCAAGCTGGGAGGCAGGACAGGCGCCAGCTGTTATCAGCATACAGCCAGCACCATCACTGTGAGATGCAAGCATTGTTGCTGGGTCACCTGCCTACTGACCATTGCCTGGCACATTGAATGCTGCATGTTGAAGCCGCTGGTGCTCAAGCTATTGCTCCTAGCTGTGCCCTGGTCCAACCATCCTTGCTTCTGTCCTTCATGCAGGCGAGACAGAGTACAGGCAACTGAGCCCTGAGGAGCTGCACTGCTGCCAGGACGCCTGCCGGCCGGGGGGCATGCGAGTGCGGGACTGTGACCCCCGCCTGCTGCAGGGGCTGCACCGGCGGGGCCTGGTGTACTTTGATGTGCCTGTTCGGCCAGATGACCACGTGTCCATCCCTCCCCTAGAGGTGAGATGAGCCAGGGAGACAGATCTTTGGCTAGGGCAGTGTTCTGCCCTGATGGGCTGTGGCGCAAAATTTTGAATGTGAACCCCTGCGACGTGCTTGGTCACAAGAGCATGTGCTCAGTAAATGACAGAAGCACTTTCTGCCTTGTTTCTGGGCTGTGAATCGATGCCGTGACCCAGGGTTGGCAGAAGCGGGGTTTGCAGAGGTTGAGGGGGAGACTCTACTACACAGCGTGTGCTGTCACAGAGGAGGGGCTGAGCTGGCAAGTTCATAAGCTGGGTTGGGCTGGGATCCACTACCCTGCACAGACAGCTTGGGCAGCAGCTGTTGCCCCACCAGCCTGCACTGCTGGCCAGCGCATTCTCCGAATGCTGGATGTTGGCCAGATGACGCACCGTACACCACAGCACAGTGCCAAATGGAGGCCAGAGCGTGCATCAGCAAGTAATGCCAGGCAGCAATCAGAACCCCCTGTCTAGCTCCCAGCATTCTCTTGACAGGTCTATGCCCTGCTGCACTTCGTCAGCACCACCGCCATTAAAACACACACACGGCACAGGTTCCTCGCCCGCTTCCGCGACCACGCTTGTGCAGGGCTTCATGGCCACCGACATGTCTGCAGTCCCCTTGCAGGGCTTTGTGAGCAACAAGGACAGCGAGCGTGAGGATGGGAAGGGCGACCCCCTGGAGACGCTGCTGTATGCCGTGCTGGTGGCTTCCAGTGCACGTGCCAGTGTGGCCGAGCTCGCCACCATCCTGCAGGTGGGGCTGCTGGGCGCCTGTGGGCCGGCTGCTTGATGCATGGATGAGAGGCAGCTGAAGTGCGCCTGGCAAGGTGACATGGCACGATGGGCTGCTGAGAGCGGTTCGACAGAGCCTTGAGCTGGTCAACATCCCGCAGGTGGGGCTGCTTGGGTGAATACCTGCAGGCTGCTGTTCAGGCCTGAGGCTGAGCTGGCCAACATCTTGCGGGTCAGGCTGCTGGGTGCTTCAGAGGCACAGGCTACCTACAACTTGCTTGAGAGCCAGAAGTGCAGCTGGCGGGGATGCTACAGGAGGGGCTGTTTGCGGGTGTTGCAGCACAGCTTCTGTTGGGCAGCCCCACATGCAGCTTGCGGGCACGCCTGCAGGCTGCTGGGCCAAGTGCACAGCAGCACAATCAATAGTTGGCAAGCCGCTAGGAAACAAGGCATGTCCTGCCTTGGTAAAATTATTTTTTGACACAATTCCTTTGTTTCCATGGCAACCGCATGAGGAGGCTAGCCATCACAGGAGGCTAGCCATCACACAGGCAGCAGCCTTTGCAGGACCAGCACGCTGCACCTCAGCTGAGCAGTCAGCCCCACCCATGCTAGCCAAACCCCTGCTGCCTGCAGGTGGAGGTGCCCCGCCTGCAGCGTGCTATCTCTGTGGCCTGCCGCCTGGGCTTTGCCAAGCGCCTGCCCAACCGGAACGAAGGTGGAATTGAGATGCGCTTCCTGCCTGGATTTCACTTCTGCTGCTATCGGGCTGTGCAGGGCTGTGCCCGTCAGCAGGGCTTGTTTGCCACATGATGCTCAGCAGCAGCTCTTTGGTTGTTCCCAGCGGCTTCGTGAGCAAGGTGGCTTAGCTGCCCTGCCGGCTCACTGAGCTCTCCAGATGCCATGTGTTGTGGGCCAGATGATGCCAAACATTCCCAGTTGCGTCGCCTACTTCAACACTGTGCTGCAGGCGACAGTGAGTCTCCCGCGTCCGCAGCTGGCGGCAGCCTAGCAGGCGCGGATGCCCACCTGGGGATGAGCCTGGACCTGGACGATGTTGCAGGGGTGGCCGGCCATGGGCTGGAAGCAGCCCGGCAGCAGGGCGCTCCCCAAGGGATGGGGTTGCCAGGTCTGCACTTGTTTTCCGGCGTCTGCTGTCGATCTGCGCGCTGCCCAACGCTGTTCAGCCATGCTTCTGCAGCCTGGCGGCAGCACTGGCGGTGGTGCGGTAGCGACTTTGGCACACTTTCCCTTTCTGAAAACAATGCGGCGAGGCTGACGCCTAGCTGCAGCACATGAACTGCTGCTTGAGCCATCCTGGAGGCATACAGCACTGCAGCGCTGCAGCACTCCCGTGCGTCAACACCTTCTGCCTGTCGCTCCTATTTCCTTCTTGAATTTGCTGTCCCCCAGCAGGAATCCACCCGACTGCACTGTGCAGAGAGCGACGCTCACAGCGCGGGCGACGGGCAGGCCGTCGCCCTGGTGGTGGATGCCGAGGTGACCTCTTACCTCATGATGGGTGCCCTATCCCCAGGGCTCAAGCGCCACTCCGTCACCCTCTTCGAAGGTGAGCGCCGGGGTGGTGCAGCGGGTGCTGTGCCTGCCACCCCCTCCCCCCCCCCAGCTGGCGTTTTTGCTGCCATGCCGAACGGCTGCAGTCTGGTCTGTATTGGAAGGGCCCTGTCTGTGCTGCCCTGGGAGAATGTGTTCAATGGCACAGTCGGAGTGCCACTCCACTATGATGGCATCATCAAGGCCTTGCCTATGCTGGCTGCCGCCAACTTCCACATGGCCTCCCTGCTTGCCTGACAGCATGCCAGGCAGCCGCACCAGCACATGCCGCCTGCCACCGTCCAGCCCTGCCATGCGGTGCAGGTGGCAGGGTCACAGGGCCAGCCGTCATCTCGGAGCTGATCACAGAGCTCCACGCCAGCGTGGAGGCGGCAGCAGGGTTTGAGGGCGAGATGCAGAACCTGGCCAGCTATGCAGCTGCGCTGGCCATGGCCCTGGAGTGCATCCGCGAGTGCGGGGACAGCAGGTGGGCACTGCAACAGGGCAGCCCATACCGCTCCATGCAGCAGGCGGGCCAACCAAGTCTGGGCCTGGGATGCCTGTGTCATGTGCTGGCAGAGACCTGCACGCTGCTCAGCAGACAGCAGAGCAGTGCCGGCGCGTCCAGCGGCAGCATGATGCACGTGCATCCCCCAGATGATGCTGGATCGCCAAAGCAGCCAGGTGGTGGCTCTCTGCTGGCATCAGTCTGGGTGCACACTGCCAGGCTGTGACTGCCAGCGAGGGGTGCCTGGCCCCCCCTGTGCAGGCCCGTGGAGCTCCTGCGCAAGGAGAGCCTGGCGGGGCTGGCCCCCGCAGCTGCCTGCCGCGTGCTGTCGCACGCGTACGCGGCCGTCGTGCCCATCACGCCCCTGCCCTACCCGCCGCTGCCCCTGAATCCCACCACACCAGGTGGGCTGGGGACTGCAGGGCTTCAGCCACACTGCTTGATGCGGAGCCAATGCAGCCGCACGGCACGTGGCTCTGCGCCTTCCTATCCCCCCTGCCTCCTGGTGCACCCTTTCCATGCCACACCACAGGCTCTCTCTGGCGCACTCCATCTGATGCCCTCACCACCGCAACGAGGTGGTGGTCCTCACCTGCAGGTTTCACCAGCGCCTGCTTTTCACGGCTGCTGCTGCAGGCCCCACCAACTTTGGCGCGACGGCGGAGGCCGCCACCCCCTGGCTGCACCTGGCGCTGTACACAGCCATGGGCACGGGGCCCCTCAGCGTGGTGTTTGTCTGCGGGCAGCGCGTCTGGCGCCTGCCTCCCCAGCTGGCAGGGTGCACCCACGTCCTCATCTGGCCCTGGGACATGGACGCCGTCAGGGCCCAGGTACTTCCTGCACCGGGCTGAGGGTGCCATGCTCCGCCGTGCTACCTGGCGGAGGTGTCCGAAGCTGCCGGCCTTTGACTTGTGCACATTCAGTGTACAGGTCGGGATGCAGCGTGCACAGCCACAGCTGTGTGCTCAAGACGGCTGTGCCTCGCATGTGGCTTGAATCATGCACTGCTGCCAGAAGTTGCTGTGTTGTCAGGCCACTCAGCAGCGTTGAGCCTGCCTCCTGCATGTGCAGCACACCAGCAAGGGGCTGCAGCACGCTCCTCAAGACTGTTTCAGCCTGCCAGGTCTGACAGCCCCTTGCAACCCTGTCCCTCACTGCAGAGCGTGCCCGTCCTGCTGGAGACCACCTTCCTGCTGTTCACCCTGAATGAGTACCTCAGCCGGACAGCCATCATGGTGCAGCCCCTCCAGCTGCCCCCACAGGCTGAGCTGAAGAGCCTCAACATTGTGGATGTGGCCCTCCCGCTCAGCCAGGCTGCCAGCCAGCAGGAGCTGCAGGGTGAGCGGGCACCTGCCAGGCTGGCTTGGGGCCCTGGGGACCCCTTCTCCTGCCTGTCGACACCCCACTCTGAGCAGCAGCTGTCACAGGCAACACATTGGCAGGTGGCACCAGGCCTTCCTTCTACATTCGGAGCTGCTTGATGGCCAATGCCTCGTATAGCCACTTTGCCAGCTCGCCCAGTGTCCGGCTGCACAGGCCCAGGCATCAACACGTGTACAGTGGCCCCTCCAAGGCCACATCCGGCAGGCTCTGCATCTGCAGCATATCCGATGGGAGCCACACTGGTGCTGCCATGCAGGCATCAGCACCCGCACAGGCGACCCGGTCGTCCTGCCGCCGCAGCCAGGCGTCAGCGCCGCCCTGCAGGCCCTGGGCCTGCAGCACGCTCTGGGGGCGGTGCGCCTGCTGCAGCTGGACGCCTCCAGTGCGGCGGTGCATGCAGACGAGGTGGTGGATGTGGGCAACATCCCCGCTCTCAGGGGGCAGGAGGGGGAGGGGCCGCAGGAAGGGACCGCCTGGGTGCCGCTGCAGCTGCTGCTGGGGCTGCCGCTGGCCCCGCAGGCGCTCTGCGCCGACGTCTGCAGGTGAGCGCCTGGCTGCTCGACCGTGCACAGTGTCAGCCAGCCTCATGTGGTCACTGGTCTTGCACCCTCTGCAATGGCAACGCCGTTTGGAGTATGAAGGGCTGTATGTATGGCACTCAGTGCCTCAGGCTGCGGCTTGGGGCAAGCTGGACCCAAGCAAGAGCAGCTGTGTGCCTTGCACTGATACTGGCAGCATGGAGCCAGTGACCCCCTCATTGCTCCCCTCAATTTCAGCAGCATTTTCTGCTGCTCCTGTAGGCAAGCCAAGGCGACAAGCTTCCTTGACCCTGCCAGCCGCAAGAAGCATGAGGCAGGGCAGGGGCAGCTGCAGAAGCAGCTTTTCATGCTCATCTCGGACTATGGCGCCTGCAGCAACTGCCTAGCTACTCCCGGCGTAAAAGACGATGATGTCCTCAGTTATGTGGACCTGCCCATTCACAATCTGCTGTTTGACGGGCAAGAAATCAGGAGGCTAGACTATACAGACTTCCTGCAGGGCATTGGCACCCTGTGCATCGAGTGAATGTTTTTGCCGGGATTTGAGTCTGAAAAGCTAACATTCCTGAGAAAAAGTCTCGATTGATAAGCTGGGTGATTCAATTTGCACAAGGCTGAGGTGCATCGCTTTCAGGTCCTGTCTGCTGCTGCCGGCAAGCTGTGTAGCCAGCATCCCACCACGCAAGCAGGACATGCTCTAAGTCAGGGTTGCCCAGCTCTCCTGCAGCCTGGCTGATGGCAGTGAGCAGCGCATCGTCATGTGGGGGTCCTGCAGAGGCCTGCTGATGCGAGGCAGGGGCAGGTGCATGGCCTGCCCGCCCTGGGTCTGGCGTTTGCATGGAATATGAATGACTGTGGGGGTTCCACCAGAAGCTGGGCGGCGGCGGCGGGGGTGGAGGCGGCGGCCACCAGGCAGGGGCCTGGGAAGAGTATGTGTGCCCTATAAGCATGCAGTAAGGGGTGCCTGAGTGCCAAGGTGACAGCCATGAGCAGAGGTTGGGAACAGATTGTGTAGCCTGTGTGCACACAGCATTGGTGTTCACCATGGAGGCTCAGGGGCAAGAGAGTTGCTGAAGACAATGAGTGGCCCCTGACCACATAGTGAAGGAGCATTCATGATGGCTCCGGCTAGGAGTAGATACACCAGCCTGTGAGCAATCTCTAGATCTTGATGAGCGTTGGTCTGTGGGGGGCACAGACCAAGTAGCAAGCCCAGGTGAGCTGCAGAGCCCAGAGGGTGTCTCACCATAGTGCCTCCAGTAGGCAGCCGAATCTGGGCTCTCAAGCCACTGTTTCCAAGACTGGGCAGATCCTGCCTGGGCAGAGGGGTCTGCATGGCTGGCGGGGTAAACATGCTGTTGACCCTGTGGCTGCTGTGCAGCCACCTCTCCTGCAGGCAGGCACTGCCTGTCGGTGATGCTGCACCATTAGAATTGCTACAGCAACCTAGGCATGGCCCTTGAGCTCACCAGCACCAGCGTCAACTTCGTGTGTTGAAGCTTGCTGCTGTGCTTGGTGCTGCGCCTCCACCGCCTCCTGCTGCCTCTGTTTGGCTTGCTGGTAGGCATGATGCTGGAACCTCCTGGCAGGCCTGCTGGGGCCGGCAGGCTCTGCTGAGCTGCTGCCCTGCTGCGCCCCTGCATCAGGCCTACTGCACCCAGACGAGCCAGCCTCATGATTGCTTGCACCATTTTCCGGCCTGCACAAATTGCGCACTGATACTGGTGGCAGTGGCGCCGAGCAGCACTCTGCTTGTTGCCAACCTGGCGCCTGTATCGCTGTGCATATACGCATGAGTCTCAAGAGCTGCATGAAAAGATCTGCAATTGAGATGGATGGATCAGTTTCAGCAGTGCCTCTTTTATTGCAGGATCACATCTGAACTGGCCATACTTCAAAATCAAGTCATCATCTTTGGGGATTGCCATGATGTCCTTCCTAGCTTGTAGGGCCAGCTTCACTGCCAGTATGCAGTGGGTCAGTTCACTGGGGTGACAGCCGTCTCGGTGCAGAGCGACAAAGTTGATGCAAGAAGGGGAGAAATCCCAACATGCCGAAGATTCTTCTGTTGACTGGATGCATTTGCTGTAGAACTTCAGGCATACATGCCAGGAGAAGAGGGTCAAATGCTTGCAGCTTCATGAGAGTGTTGCTGTTGATGCTGCATCAAGTGCAAACTCAGTTCCACTGCACGAGCTGGAGGAGCTGCTCATTTATGGGCACAGACTCAACCGCCAACTCCAGCTTTGACAACCACTGCACACAGCTTGCTGCAGTCCAACTAGTGATGTTCTGCACCCCAGCAAATACAGGCCTCAGAGGCCATTGAAGCCATCTCACCATCCCAGAAATCAATCGGGGAGTCTTCAGAGAGAGACAGAGACACAGAAGGAAGGAATCCAAGCAGGTGCTGATGTGTAGCTGGGTCCACTTGTGCGCTCTGCATCAAAGATGGGAAGGGGCTAGGCATGAGACGCTTGGTATCTCAAGGCCTGCAGTGTCCTGGCGACTGCACCTGCCCCGCAGCGAGGCTGTGCACCACACCTGCCCCTGTGGTGGGGCCCCGCACACAGTGCACAGCAGCAGCCTTGTCCTCCTGCTGCCTGAGCCCAGCGTCTCCAGTGGTGGCATGAGCCAAATGGCTCCCCAACACTTTGACAGACAAGGCATGCAGCACTTGGGCATGCAGCAGGCCCTGCCCACCTGCCGGCAACCATCCAGCTGCACAGGCAAAAGCTTGCTGCAACACAAGCAGAGGGAACAGCCCAGATGATTCACAGCCGCTCCTAGGCACAGGAGGACCACTAACCCCGCTAGGCGCTGACCCCACCGCAACACATGTAGTGGAGCCAACAACACGCTGCACAGGGGGCGCTATGCGGGCCAGGGGGCTCAGGGCGAGGTGGGCGTCGGCACAGTGTTCCTTCACACCCACTACCCTTCACCTCGATGGCGTATTTGGTTGTCAGTCGCCCAGGCCAACCCCTGAGACAGCTGAGCGTTTCTTGGGAGCCTTGTGAGTTGCAGTGGAGTACACAACAGGAATGCAGTCAAGGTGTCCCAGCCTTCCACCTGTCTGCGGCCTACCCAAGTATCCCTGCACAGCAGTATCTGACAGACTCAGCAGCCAATGGTCAGCCTGGGCAATGTCTCGCGGGGGAATTATTGTGCGGGAGCAGCAGGTCTGGCAGCTCAGCAAGCAATAGGGGCGAGCGCAGACATGCACAAGCCTGGACCAGCTGCCAGCAGAGCTGCACTCCCTGGCCAAAAGGCAGCAACACTTGCACAGCCTACAGGAACCTTAATCTCACCTGAGATGAGCACTGTGTCACCCTCCTGCTGCTGCCATCTCTTTGGAGATGCCTGCTGTAGGCCTGAGAGCATGCGTGGGCAGAGCAGGTGAGATCCTGTTCTCTTAAAGGCAAAACAGCTTGCTCATCAAGTTCTGCAGAAACAATGAGCACAGAGCCTGACTCTCCCCAAGGCCTCAGCAGATGCCTTGCACAACACCCTGGCCAATGGCCATGCCATTATCGTGACTGGCAGCATTGTTGGGGCTAGCACCCACCGTGCTTGGCTAAAGGAGTTGTTTATCTCTGAGGATGGCCCGCTCCCATGCCAGCACTGCCGGACGTTGGCGAGCTGCGCATAAAGTTCAGCCCCAACATTGTGCGCGACAATAATGAAGGTGAATCAACTGCAGATGGCTCTCTAGACCTTTAAACATGGACAATGACGCTGAGCATGCGAGGGAGCTCTGTTGACTGCCTGATGAAAGGCTGTGCGCTCCTCAGAGTTTACCAGTCATGCCGCAGGTGTGCACACATTGAATGACTGCTTGAAAAATTATGAAATGAATTCACCAGCTGAGTTGTGGCCTGGATTGACCAGCAGGATCAAGTCATGGAGCTGATGTCGAGATCAGAGCCAGGGGAGGGCTGCTGGTGTTCAGGGGGCGACCCCAGAGGCATGGGGGCAGGCGTTGCAAAGCCGCTCGCATTGCTCCTGCGCCCAGCCGCCGCCTCTGCCGCCGCCTGCTGCTGGCGCTGCATGCCCCTGATCTCGCGCAGCATGGATTTAGCGCGCTCCTTGGAGGGTGCCCCGTAGTCCAGCAGCTGCATGCAGTAGGCCTCGGCATCGCTGAGGTTGCCGATGTCCTGCACACACAGTTGCAGTTTGAGTGTCCAGCATGCCAGGAGCAAGCACATACACAATGTCATGCCCTTCAGAGGCACATGTGTATGCATGGACTTGACAACCGCTGGGCAACTGCAGAAACACAGTGGGCAAGCCTGCACTCTGTATGGCAAAGATGTGGCGGAAGACAGATGGGTCCCTAATAGGGCCAGACAGAAGTGCAATGCCGGCGATGTGCAGTGCACACCGACTGAGTCAGGATGCGTGCAGGGTCGGGCATGTGCAGGTCACAAAATGCCAAGCCTGTGACACCCTGCAGGTCCACACCAGACAGACGCTGCCCACCTTTGCATACTCTGCCAGGTACAGCAGCGCGTCCAGCTGGTCACTCCCGCTGATGTTCTCCGCCTCAATCCGCTCCAAATTGGTGCGATAGTAGTGAGCCGCCTTGTCCGTCTCCCCACGCGCCTGGTGCAGCTTGGCCTGCAGGGGCCAGGTCCAGGGTGCTGTACGTCAGCAGAAGGGCACAAGCAGGTGCAGGTGAGAACATGGTACAGCAGCTGCCAGCGTGTCGTGAATCCTGACTCTTGATGGCTTGGCCAAAGGGACACACAAATGAGTCTTTTTGGTGAGCAGATCGCCATACTGGAGGCCTTTGCATGCTTCTGAAAGCTTAACACTGGCCGAGCACACTGCTGCTGCACTCCCCAAGCTGCCCTGCGCCTGCACCATCACGTGCACTGCTGTGCCGTCCCACTTTCGGGGCCTGCTGCCCACCGCGAGCTCTGGAGGGCGCTAGAGTCAGTCAGCACAGCTGCTTCTGAGCAAAGTCATTTCGTGCGCTTCCCCACCTGCTGGTGCATGGGATCGCATTGTCTAGCAAGTCTGCATGAGTTGCTGGCCGACAGGGTCAGCAGTCTACATGCCTGTACAGATGTGTCAGGGCCAGCATGCAGCTGGTGCCTGCGCAGTCTTCATCTGTCAGCATGCTGACCAGTGCAGTGCCGTGCCTGCCCTCCTTGCCTGGCTGCCAGCGCCCCTCACCAGCTTGTGCAGCGCGATGCCCTCCCTGTCCCCGTTGGCCACTGCCCTTGAGTAGCACTGGATGGCGGCCAGCTCCATCTTGTCCTGGTCCACTGCCCTGAGCTGCTCATTCTCGTAGCACTGCCCCATGGCGCACCACATGCGGGCGTCGTGGGGGCGCAGCTGGGTGGACCGCCTGCAGCAGAGGCGAGCTGTTTGATGCAGGGTGCTGCCCTTTGCATGTGCATGAGGGCCGTGCCCGCTGCCATTGTGCTGGCCCGCTGCATCAGCTGCCTGCAGCAGGGTTTGACTGCGACAGGCATCCATTGCCTGCTGAATGGGAATGCCAGCACTGGCTGCAGGATTGCAACTTTGCACTGATGAGGCATGCTCAAGACTGTCACACAGCAGGGTAGTGCAGGTGGTGCAGGCATGCGCTGTCAAGGGGAGCAGCCATGCAGCCCAGCGTCCCCATGGCCCCTGCTTGAGTACATTCCACAAAGAGTTATGTAGAGCAGATTCGAAGTCGACATGTCGAGCCACACGGCTCCAGACATGCAAGCCAAGATGCTGGAAGGGAGCAGCACCATTACAGCCACAAAACTGCCTCAGCACTGCGGTGCAGTGCCTGGCAGGGCACGTGACGCTGCTGGTGGATCTGCCCTGCCAAGTGGTTGCAGCAGTCCACAGCGCACAGGCCCATTCTGGGCCCAGCACTGCACCTGAAGTAGTACAGCGCGTGGTACGGCATGTGCAGCAGCTCATAGGTCTGCCCCAGGCCATACCAGGCCCTGTAGTCACGTGGGTTGAGGTCCACCGCCCGCCGGTACACCTCTGCACGGGAGACAGGGGTGCCTGGGTGAGCTTCCATCGGCTTGCAGCTGTGGCACCGAAACACCCTGGCAGTCCAGGTGGAATGCTCTAGGAATGTCCTTGCTTGGTCCAGCACAAGTGTGCCGGGCAAGAGGCAGGGGCACTGGAACGTTTGACATGAGAGCAGTGTATGCAGCCTGTCCAGGACCTCACAGCTGCCAGCTGAGCTGCAGCAACTGCGGCCATCCTGCGGACACAAGCAGGTGGCCATCACACAGAGCACTTCTGAGCTGCAGCCATGTGAGGCTTGTGTGCCGGCAGCAGCAGGCAGACTCTCGTATAGCTCTCTCCAGAGGCTCGTAACAGTGTGTGCTCCCAAGGGCAGCACCAGACAGCCTGCTAGAGCCGTACCAATTGCTGCAGGGATATTCTTCATCTCTACATACTCGTGCCCCATCAATGTCCATGCACTCAGGTAGTTGCGATTCAACTTCAGAGCGCGGAGGAAGTAGGTCACAGCCTGCAGCAGCAGCAGCAGCAATGCAGCCGTTGCGGCCGTCTGCACACGGCGTAGACTGCGACAGACTGACTGTCTCTGCCCTTAGCCTTTCTGCCATAAGGCGCAGCAGCTGCTGATGTGCAGTGCAGGCTGCTACAGGATTGCTCCTATCAGGTGTTCGGGCTGGTGACAGCTCCCATGAGCCAGCGCTGTACAGGCAGAACCAGTAGCAGCCCTACATGCCGCCCATGGGCTGCAGCAGCGCCACACACAACACACGTGTGATGTATGGGCACTGAAAAGGGTCAAAGGCCTCCTCAACATACATGCTGCCAGCTAGTAGAACCCCACAGAACTTGCTGCGGTCAGGGCACGGAGCAACAACAAGGGCACAGCAGCATTTGCTCCCTCAAGCAGGCTGCCGGTTCAGAAGACTACCACGGCGTCTTGGTTGCCAATCACGCATCAATCAGCAGCAGGTTGTAGGCTCTCGTCAGCAGCCACACAGCGCGCACTTGCCTTTGTGTGCAGGCCCTTGAGGGAGTAGTAGTTCCCAATGATGCAGCAGCTCTCTGGGCGATACTTGTCAGTGACAGCTGTGCGGTGAGCCAGGTGGCTCAGCGCGGGGAAGTTTTCCTTGACATACAGGATGTTGGAGTAGATGTCCATCGTCTGCAGGCAGAAGAGGTGAGAGCTTTGAATTGGTCATGAGGTGAGCGAGCTCTGCGTCGCCAAGGAAAATTTCACTTTCTAGTCCTGGCAGCCCAGGGGTCTTGCGGGACCAGAGCCCTTGGGACTGAGGATGCTGAACTAGATGTCCACGGGTTCTGCACTGTGCACCTTAGCTGTCAGATAAGCTGGGGCAAAGTGAGAGATCCAGCAGAGGCCATTGGATGAGGTCTGCATGGCGTGCACCTGATGACCCACTGACCAGCGAAACAGGTGGATGGCACTGCTCCAGTCCGGCGTCAGCTAGCAACAGTGTAAAGTGCCTCTCGTGCTACAAATCTTATTGGCGGCACATAAGTAGTCAGCCCTGATGTTATTGTCACAAGACCTCAGGAAGATGAGCAGGGCTGACCATAAGGAGTGGGTCGTATTGTGATGTCAGGGAGCAGCAGAGCAGGCAGCCCAGTGCACAGCATCAAGCAGCAGGGCAGGGCAGCTAGTTCTGGCACTGCGCATCTGCCAACAAAACCAGGGGTGTATAGCTCAGAACAGCAGTGGACAGCAGATCACCCCCAGGCTGATCTTCTCTCAATGGGCAGCGAGCCAAGAGACCCTGGCAGTGCACCATGTGCAGGAGCTGCCTGATGGCCATGCCACGTGCTGCACCACCATCCATCTGAGCAGCCTGAAGGTCTCAAGGAGCGCTGCCGAACGTCCAACTGTGCAGCCTGTGATGTCCACCCTGGAAACCGCGGCAAAGAGCTGTGCTCACCTCCACACGCTCAGGATCCCGCTCCAGCAGGTCCTCAAACAACTCCTGGGCATCGTCAAAGTTGCGCAAGCTGTACTGGGCAGTGGCAGCCTGGGCCACAATCCAGTCGCTGCGGGGGAACTGCTCTGACAGGGCCTGCACGCATGAGAACAACATGGTGCAAGCCTGCCAAAACCATGAAGCAAGCAAGTGCAGTGCCTGCTACCAGGCTTATTTCGTCTGTGTCCTTGCCACTCTCAAACATGCAGGACAAGTCGTGGTTACACCTGGCAGATCTGCTGCTGGGCATCAGGCTTGCACCCAGGTGCCACCCATCAACAGCCCCGGCCAGCCCTGCAGGCAGTCTCACAATGGAGAGACCTGGCCGGGCGGGCAGGCAGGGGCAGCGTTTAGCAGGCAAGTCTCTGGCACACAGGCATGTACATGGAACCTGGCAGGCCTGCTGACAGGCACATGTGCAGGGATTGGTGTCAACAAAATCAAGCGGACCCATGCAGCGTAGGTCGCCAGCCCACCTGCCCCAAGAAGCTCGAGCAGACCCAAGCCACACAGGTCAGCAGGGCACCTGCCTCAACAATACCCAGGAGACCCAGAGCCAGGCACAATGTGAGCCCACCTGCAGGCGGCTGAGAGCCTCCTGATTCTCCTGCATTTCCAGGCACAAGCTGGCGTGGTAGAAGTCACGCACCCAATGCCGTGGCAGGCTCAGCTCTGGGGTCGACTCACGATCCAGGCACACTTGCTGCAGGGCCTGCAATGAGGCAGCAGACACTTGCTCAGGCTGCACCCTCTGGCTGCTTGCTTTGCGCGGCATGGGCAGCATTGATCTAGGTGGCTTCTGACTGCTCACGAACCAGCAGAAGGCTGGTGGCAGGGGTGCTCCCAGCCTCATCATCGCCCTGGCCTGCACAGGAGCACACAACATGAAGTGGGTGGGTTGCTGCCCTCTGGGACGGCATGCAGGGCGGCACATGCCAAGCTGCTTCTGGCATCGGCTCCTGCTGCAGGGCCTGCAGGGGGCCATGGTGCAAGGTTGCTCAGGCTGCACATCCAAGCGCTCGCTTTGCGCCTCATGGACTGCACAGGGCGGGTGGCAGGGGAGTCCTCAGCAACATCATCCGCCTGGCCTGCAGGCGCGCGGCACAAATCCTGCATTAGGTGGTGGGGTAGCCTGCCAAGCTAGTTTTGGCATGGATTCCTGCTGCATGGCCTGTGAGGGGTGCTGAGTTGTAGGCACCAGCACAGGCCTTGCCCTGGCTGTCTGGGGGCGCATGCACGCCTGAGGCTTGCGGCTGCTGCCATTTGAGTTGGGAAGACCTCAGCTACATTTTTTGGCCTGTCCGGGTGCTGAGTCACCGAGATGGTCACCAAGCTTTCTGACTGCTCACTCTGTAAGCATCTGTGAGCCGTTTGCAGGCTGGAGGCTGCCCCACACCCTGCGCTGCTGCCAACAGAGGCCCATATTCCTGTTGACAGAGAAGGCATGCAGCACAGGCAGCTACCACACCAACACAGCAAGACATGGTGCAGGGGCTCACCTGCCATGCGCTCCAGTTGCAGGGGAAGGCTGTCACAGACTCAGTCAGTACAGTGCGAGCCTGTGCCTTCTGATCCCTGCAGTGGACATCAGCTGGTATGTGCTCTTCAGTGCGCTGACGAATCTGAGAGATGCAGAAGTATACGATGATGCCGGCCACTCAGACTTCATCTTATGCGGGCAGCGCAGCTTACGGCCCATAAGCTGCTGCAGACTGGCCACCCACACAGTTACCCTGCTGCAGGGTCTGCGTGCTGCAGTGACCCAACATGAAGTCAAGAGCACAGCTGCCTGGAGGCAGCAGGATGCTGTGCATACCTTCAAGCGTAATCAACGCCAGGCCCAGGAGATATAGCGCAAGCCCCTTGATCCAGCCACTGCCCCATTGTAACAGCCACAGCTGCCTGACATGCAGCCGGCTGCTCTGTCCCCCTCACCGGTCGATCAGGACAAGGCCCAGCAGGTAGAGAGCAAAGCCATCAGCCTGCCCCCGCGCGCGTGCACCCTGAAGGTGCTGCTGCACATCCTCCAGCTCCCTGTTGTGCGCCTGCACCTTGCTGGGGATCGTCGGCGTCTCCACACGCTCCTCCCTGCATCCAGGGCTGAGGCGTCGGCTTGGCGATGCAGAGCACTGTTAGGGTGCACTGCTGGAAACGGGCACCACCTCCCATACGTTCCTCGCTCCATCCACATGAGGGTGAGCCTTGGTGGTGCTTGAGACACAGAACACGGCTAAGCATGCAGCTTGCTGGGGATGGTCAGCATTTCTGAACTCTCCTCCCTGCACCATGGCAGCTTTGAGACAGTAGAATGAGGAGAGGCCTTGGCGGAGATGGCTGCTGTCCTCAGGTACTCCTCCCTGCACCCAAACATGGGAGACATCAGAGCCATCTCTCAGAAGTGCTGAGAATGTTTGGCAAATCCATGAGGTCCTCCCTGCAGCAGTGTGTCACAGGGTGAGGTGTTCTGCGCAGCATGGCACTGTAGCAGAGGACCTCCCCTCTGCTTTGAACATGGCAATGCATTGGCAGAGGATGGTACAAGCCGCAGACCATCTGACTTCAGCATGCGTATCCAAACATCACGAACTGAATCAGAATGCGAACAGGCCGAGCAGCATGCTGACTGGCAGGGACCCACTCTTTGCGTTTCTCTCCTGCCAGGTATAGGGAGTACATGCGCAGGAAGAAGGGCATGCTGCCCGCCTCTTGCTGCAGCACATGAGCTGCCCGCTTGTACTCCTACACAGCAGGATCAATGTTGATGTGTATCTGCATGATTGCGCTCAGCATTGATGCGGGAAAGTAGGGGAGAGGGGCCTCTGCCAGCAAACCTTGTGATCAAAATGGGACATTGCCAGCAGGTACAAATCGGAAAGATGCGCTTCCCTGGCAGCCTGGCCTGTGCTGGACCTCCTCTGGCGCTCATCAGTGGGGGGCAGGCCAACAAGCTGCTCTGCTGCCCACTTTGCTGCCTGATCGAGCCTTCTGGATCTCAGCTCGATGATGGCATGCCTCAGCTCCTCCCGCGCTGTCTGCTCCGAAAATTTCGCCATCACCTTTCGAAAGAGTGAACTACATGCAGCGAGGACATGGCCTTTGCCCTTTGAGACTTTGGCCGGCCTCAGGCAACAGAGCCATTCTTGTCTTGCTTAAAAACACAAATGCCTTCCACCTCTGCTGTTGCTGCCTGCTGCTGATTCCAAGCGTTTGCTGAGGCATCACCATGATCTGAAACTTCACTCCTTTCATGCTTGCGCAGTTTGCGTTGCTTTGGTCTGCCACACAGAGCTGGGGTTGGTTGTTGACTGCTGGCAGGACTGTTCTAGCAAGTATTCACACAAGGGTCATGTGTTTGTTGCGTCTGCAGAGTTCCATTGGGCTGTGTGCATGCCCAGAACCTGTTGGAGCAGCTCCATGCCAAAATTTGACTTTGTGCCTGTGTCTGTGTCACAGGCGGACTGGCATTGTACTTGACATCACTTCTCCTTCTGCCCAGCATCCGGCTTGGCATCTGGCTTGATGCGCCGCCGTTGTGCTGGTGGCTGCTGAATTTCACTGAGCTCTGTACTCTCCTGCAAAGCAATACTGGGTGTGCTTGACATGTCACCCGGCCACCTCAATCATCAGCACCAGACTTTGGCTCACCAGGGCAGCCCCTTTGGCCAGCAGGACACCTCCAAGTGCTGTCAATCCGAGAGCACCCACCACCAGCCCAATGCTGCCACCAGCTGTGACCCAGATGGAGCCACCTACGGCTGACACAGGCTCCGGCATGCCGTGATGTGATCTGCTGCCGCCCTAAGCCTATCTGATCGACATGCAACAAAACACAAACATGGCACCCAAGAAGAAGTCCACAGCTGTCAAGCCCAAAGTCTTGAAGAAGAAGTCAGGTGAGAGGGGTGAGAAGCTTTTTGGGGAGCCTGGCGGTGTGAGGGCTTGATCCAAGTCGCCCATACACAAGACAAAGAATGGACCAGCAAGGTGCAGGATCATATATGTGAGCTTCTGCGGTGCAGGCAATGAAGCTGGGGCCAAGCCAGCCCCCAAGCCATCTGACTCCAGCCTGGTGATCGAGGCCTGCAAGAGCTGAGGCATCTTCAAGCGGAGGTGTGTTACCAGAGTTCCTCACCACTAACTCTGCACTGCATATCTCAGTGTAGCTGCCTTTCTGCAGAGCAGCAGAGCTGGAAAGTAAACTAGTTGAGGCTGGTGTAGAGGCTGAGATCATCGTCAATCCTGAAAAGGTGGGCGTCATGTTGGGCTTTATGCAGCACTTTCAGCACTGTCAGATGGTGCTGCTGCTTCCACATCGCAACCTCATACACTGCCCGCTTTAATGCTCATTGCACTGTTTGCTGCACACCCCAACAGTTGTGGGTTGGTACCCACTGCATGTATTATGTGGCCCATGTCCTCCTGGAGCTGCTGATGCCCATATCAGAGCTTCCGGCCCCTTCAAATCTGATAAACGCAGATGCGGTGGGGCTTGAGACTGAGACTGAGCTTGCTGCTGCAGCCGAGAAAGGGGTGCTTTGAAGTGCGCCAGGGGGACAGGACTTTCGCAAGCCTTCTGGTACACCCCTGCACTCGTGTTCATCATCCTCCGCAGATGGTGCTGCAGCTTTGCATCATTGTTCCCTGCACCATCCCGCCATTGCATCCTGTGTATACCCTCCCATCACCTTCCCCTGCCATCAGATGGTGCCTGCTCATTTGTGCAGCTCCTTCACAAGGCCCCGTGCCCTGCCCAGCTCGCCCCATGCTTGTCGTTGCCCTGCAGGACATGCCGCGGCCTTTCAAAAAGCTGAGGGAACACGACATCGATGCCCTGGCAGAGGAGATTGCGGCTGCACAGAAGTAAAGGCTTGTCTTCTCAAGCATCACCAGCTGTATCTTCATCCATTGTTCTGATGCGGCCCTAGGAAACCAGGGAAACTATGGGCTTAGGCTGCTGAAACACTCTGGCCATGGGACAGCTGCTGCTGCAAGAGTTCACTCCACATGTGTTAGCTGTAACATCAAGCTTTGCAGCAGCAACAGCTCGATCATACCCCCTGCGCCTGCTGCATTGCTGTTACTGCACTTTGCGTACCAAAATGTTGCTTTGCAAGGGTGGGAAGCGGAAGCAGCTGACCTCCTCATCCAGATACAGGACAGGGAACACTGAGAGCTGCTTCAGAAACAGCAGGCGGCCGGCGAAGCCAATGAGCCTGTCAAGACGGGTACGGGTGCTGTCTTCCTGGAGGTCTTTTCTCAGGCCCTCCTTGCCATCCATCCAGAAGGTGTCAAAGACCACAGTGACTGTGAATTCATCCTTGACGCCCAGCGTGCCTGCTGCGCTCAGCCAGCCCTCTCCAAAGATGTTTGATGAGTATTTGACATTGCTGCTGATGTGTTGCCCGTGCAGGCTGTAACTGATGTCAAATCGTGTGCCCAGCAATGTAGACATGGATCTGATGTGGGGCGCCAGCACCACCTGCAAGGGGCAATCCAGTCTGGGGCAGACATATGCTGCTCATTGACTGCCACCTCACAGCATAGCTGCTAGAGCAGCCTCTGCAGGCGCCATCTGCCAATTGAATCTTTACCTGCCAGCAGCCCTGGCCTAAGTGCAGTGTGTCAGGCCCAGGCTGCTGGCTGCCGGACTTGCCGGCAAGGAGAGCCTCCATCTCCTCCTTGAGATTGCCCTGATTGTAGTTGTTGTGTCCAGCATCAAGCAAGCACAGCACCTGCAGAGCATAGCAGTAACATACAGACCATGTTGGCTCAAGGACTGTATTGCAGCTGAGCCTGTCTCACCCGTTCTCGGGCTGTGGTGGCTTCCAGGCGTGCACTGCTTGCTGTAAGTCTACGAAGTCCTCTGCAGGGTCGATGTGAGGCTGAGAACTGGCATGGCTGGGCAGGCACAGTAAGACTCAGCCCAAGGGGCAGCAGGGGCCGAGCAGAGGGATGCATCATGGCCGCAGCTTGATGGGCTCGATCTGTGACATAGGCAGATAAGCATTGTTCCTCCTTTTGGCTGTCTTCCCAGGTGCGTGAACACCACACCCTGCCCCGTTACCAGCGACATGGACGCCGACCTGCACTTGCAGCTGGCGAAGTTCTACAGGCGGGAAGCCGATTGCACATGCCAGACCTGCTGGACCAACCCTTCCTGCAGCGGCAGCAACAGGCATGAATGAGCAGTAGGAGAACTCAAGTGCCAGGCGCAGTGCAAGGCATGTTCACCTCCCGTTCAAGTAGTCCATTACGCCAGCTGTCTGAAAGCCCAGCCAGATCTCCAGCGTCGCCCACAGGCAAGCATGGCGCAGACACGCCTGCTGTGATTTCCGGCATGGAATGTCCATTGTGCGAGGCCGGCTCCTCAAGGACGCAAGTACCCGTGCAGGAAACCTGCCCGCAGCTAAACTCAGCCGGGTCACTGAGAAGTTCTCCAGCCTATACAGCGAGCTTGAGCAGGAGAGACAGGTGAGGATTCGCTTGATATTGCCCTCGGCTCAAATCGTATGTGTGCCTGCTGATGTGCAGCACAGGCAGAGCCTCACAGCCGCACAGTATGTGACACAGCGACAGAAGAGCTGCCTGTCCTCTGCACAGGCACGCAGGCAGGAGGAGCATCAGCGGCAAAGGACCGTCCAGGAGACGCTCAACCGACTGGAGGACTTTGTGCATGTAAGGCTGCCTGACTACCGCTGCAGGTGGGGCGGGAGCCTTTGTTTCCCAGCAGCACAACTCTGGCAGCATGTGGGGCACAGCCTCCTGCTGCAGGTGTACCAGTGACTGTGCAGAAAGTGGAACTCTGCACGACGCACAGCCTCTGTGAAAATACTTCTCCTGCATTGCGATGCAGAAGGGCTGCAGCATGTCCTTGCAACAGCTTGTTTGTCAAGGATGTGGCGTCAAAATGATGAGGCGTCAGCTTCTGGGAGCCTCATTCACTGTTGTGCTGCAGGCACAAACACAGAAGCAGCAGGACGCCCAAGCCCAGCTGAGGTCTTACGTGGACGCCGAAATCAAGGCAATGCATGACCGTGTGTCAGCACAGCTGAGGGACTCGCAGCTGGGGCTGAAAACGGGGCTGGATGCTGCCAACAGGAGCCTGCAGGACATAAAAGATGCCCTCAGGTATTGGTCGGCGCTTTGATCTAGCAGCAGGGGATGCCTTGGTGTGGCAGATCTTTGGGTGCGCACCTTCAGTCCTGCAGCTCAGAGAGCCCTGCAGGGCTCTGGGGATAGAGCGCTGGCCCCACAGCCTGGCAAGAAGCCTGCTGATCTGCTCCTGCTGATGTTGCTTGCACGGGGCTGTCCTAGCTTGAGCAAGTGTCGACTCTGCCAGTCCCCCTCGTGCCCATCACCGGAGAGAGGAGCAGAAGCAACTCGTTTGACTGAGCACACAGTGTCACGTCCCATATGAGGGTTTGCTGATCTGTTTCTCAGCCTGCCCATGAATGTTGATGCTGCCCTGGCCTCAGGGAGGAAAGGGAGCAGCGCATCTCTGACATGGAGTTCCTGTCCCAGAGCGTGGCGGGCAAGTCTCAGGAATGCATGGCCGCCGTCGAGGATGGTGAGCCTATGTCAGGCTCTGTCAGGCACAGGTGGCGCCATGCACTGTGCGGGCTGCCTTGTGCATTGTGCAGGCTGCGCCTGTGTACTCAACTCACAGAGTTGACTGCCGTTAGCTATGGGGAGATGGGCCTACCACTGTCACAGCTACACTTGGAATGCTATGCCTGAGCATTGCGCGCCATCAGGCTGCATGTGACCTCACGCCCTGATGCTGCTGCCTGGCTGCAGTGCGCCTGACGACTCTGGAGCGGGAGGCGCAATCCCTCAAACGCATTGGTGATGAGGTGTACCACCTGCAGCAGCAGATGGACGGGGAGCGCCTGACACGGGAGACCACCCTGGGCCAGCTGCAGTCTGAGCTGCAGCAGCTTCTCAGTGAGCAGGGGAACCAGGGGCGCATGCCTGGCCCGTCAGCGGTGGCACACTGCCTGGAAGCTGGGGCAGTCAGATGCCGGGGAGAGGCTCCAGCGTGCTTCTCTGCGCCGGGCTGCCTGGCTGCTGTCACACCCCTCAGTGTCCAGGGGGCTCTCACTGCCACACGTGCAGAATCTGCACAGCTGGAGTGCGGCTTTGCTGCACAGATCTGAGCTTCTGCGAGCGGGTTGGGTTCAGCCTGTGCAGTCCCCATGCTCTGCATCAAACCCTGAGATTCCTCTGTGGAGCCGGCTGCCTTGGCAACTGTGTCATGTGGGGTAGATGTATCGGCACTCTGCTGTGCCCCTTGGGCCAGCAATCCAGCAGCATAGCCAGCCATGCAGTAGCAGTCACACCGACACAGGACATGATTGCCAGCAGCGGCCGTCAGCCGCAAAGAATGACAAGTGTGCAGCATTGTTGGTGCCAGCCTCCAGCTTATGCAGCAGTACTTTCCAACAGAAGCCTCAGCCCAGCTGGGCCCATGACCCCTTAGGGGATGCCTGTGCTGGGCACAGTGACAGCAGGCAACTGCTGTAGCCCTTAGCACTTCCTGTCTGGCTGTACGCACCAGAATGCATTGCCCTGCACGCAGCCACCGTCCAGCTACCATTCTGCTGGCTCACTCGTCCCCTGACTCTGTAGGAACCTGTCTGGTTGCTGCATCTGTAGGTGGGCGCCATGCCATCGATGAGAAGTTCCAGCAGCTGGTGCTGGAGGAGATCAGCACCCTCAAAGGGGATATTGACTTGGAGCGCAGCGAGCGCTTGCAGGAGGACGACCAGATCGTGGCAAGTCCCTGCAGTGCCTGCATGTATGTGACAATGCAGACACCCTCTGAAGTTCGTGGTTGAGCATTGGAATGTCAGTGGTAAAGAGTGCATGCAAGGCAGTACCGCAGCACCTGGCCTCCAAAGTCCGACTGCAACTCTGGCCAGCCTGCTTTGCAAGCAGCCTCACTTTCATCCTGATGGTGTGCAGGCTGCAATAAATGAGTACACACTTGCCCTTCAAGACGGCTTGCGCATAGTCAGCAGCTGAAGCCTCCAGCAGCAGCGCTGGAGCGAGACCCCCTGTTTCTGCTAGTTCCTGCTTACACACTGAAGGGCAGAAGCCTGCCGCACACACAGCCTTCACCATGAAAGGCGCACAAGCACAGACTGTGGATGTTCAGGGCTGTCTCCTATGCTCACACTGCTGTTCAAGTGGTCAGGGACTGCTGCTTGTCATGTGTTCCATCTAGTGGGCCAGATCACTGGGGGGGAGGAGGGGGCATTCCGGGCGGAAGGGGCATCCCAGGTGGCCGCGGGAACCCGGGCGGCGGAGGCATGCCTGCAGGCAGAAGCAGGACAGACTTCAGCTTACGCTCTGGCGAGAATCTGTTTAGCAGAGGCAATTAGCACTGCGGTCAGAGGCAGCACAAGACCATGGTGGACAAGGCAAAGGAGGTCTGCATTAAGGCAGCCACAATCCAAGGCTTTAAGAGGCCAGGCAGCAGTGGCATGCCGCATTATGACTCTGGCAATACAGCTATACTCGATTTTTCAAAATTCAGGCAAGACAGCTTACATCAACCTCCCAACCAGTGTCACGCCTCACCTGGAGGAAACTGTCCAGGCCGGGGAAAGCCAGGGAAGCCAGGTGGAGGTGGCATGCCTGCAGGAGGCAGTAACACCTTGATCGCAGCGACCATGGAGGATCCGCGTCTGTGTCGGAGCCAGGCAGCAACTGGTTGCCGTGCACTCCTGTTCCCAGAGGTTTCTACTACACCAGATGTGCATGGCACAGGACATCTGCGTGGCCAAGACATGCAGCCCTCGGCCAGGCTGCATCCCTAGCTGGTCACAGCCTGCCACATGCAGGCAGCAAACAATTAGACCAAACACTGACCACAGATCTGGGATACCACATTGGTGCATCTGTGCAGAGAAAACAGGATGATGCCCACTCTCTTGCCCGCCCATCTGATCAACACCGGATGGGTGTCTTTGGCTTGCCATGAAGCTAGACTCACCAGGAGGCATGGCCCAGGGCGGTGGCATCTGCGGCGGCGGCCCCATCTGCTGCGGCCTATGCCAGGGGGCAGACCCAGGCTGGGGCGGCGCGCTGCCAAACTGGGGCGGCTGAGGTGGCTGCTGCTGCCACGGCAGGGGCGCAGACCCTGCAGGGGAGGACATGGTTGGTTGACACTTCCAGCCACCCCACTGCGCATCTGTCGCGGCAATCACTCCTGCCAGAGCAGGGGCGCAGACCCAAGAGATATGGAAAGGCTTCAGCTGTGCATCCCTAGCTGTGCAATGGGCGAGGCAGCTACTGCTGCCATTTTAGGGATGAGGACCCTGCAGGGGTGAATGAAGTTGACGTCAGCTGTGTAGCCCCATGCAAGGTAGATGAGGCATATGAACGAGGTTGACACGGCAGAAACGCAGCCCCTGTAGCTCCAGACATGGTTGGTGTCAGGGCAGACATGGCTGAAAGGGGTCAGGTCAGACATGGCTGGTGTCAGGTGTGAGGAACTGGTGCTAGATGGGCTTGCAGCAGATTGCGGCGGCTGCTGCTACGACAGCAGGTGCACAGACGCTGCAGAGCCAGACAAGCCCAGATGTGCCCCACCATCCTCCATGCAGCAGTAGACAATGTGGACATGGGCACCGTGCCTCTATCTTTTGGCTTGCAAGTGCAAAGCTGCCAAACTGCTGAGGTCAGCAGGCATGCCATGCGTTGACAGGCCCTGACCCAGGGCAGGGATGCACACCCCAGAGGACATGCCCCCCCTGCACTGCTAGCTGCTCTTGCTACAGACAGTGAGCAAGCCCATCTGCCCTTTGCACCACCATGCCAGCAGCAAAAAAGGCCCCTGGCTGCAGTGAGCCCATGTACATCAGATCAATGTTGTCCAGGGCCATGCATCAGTCACGATTGCCACATCATGGTTGTCAACAGCAGTGCAGTGGTCATTCAGTGCGCGAAACTGCTTGCACAGCCTCAGCAAAGCTGGCCAGCGCTGACCTGGGGGGGGGCCTGGTGGTGCAGGCGGCATGCCTGGCCCTCCAATGCCATTGGCCATGCCTGGGGGCGGCGGCGGGGCCGCCCCGCCAGCTGCAAACCCAGAAGGCGCCATCACAGCCTGCAGGCAGGGGCACTAGACATCAAGGGGCAGTTGCGAGGCTGACTTGCCAGGCGCAACATGAGAGGGCAACATCACTGCCTGAAGGCAGAGGCAGGCGCAGCTGACGGCATCAGGATGTGATCACCTGCAGCAGGGAGGGGGCCAGACTGTTTCAGTGCAGGCCAGTCTGGTGCAGGTTCTGTGGCTGCGCACCCGCGGGAAGGATGGGCAGGCTGCAGGCTGCGCATGACCTGCAAAGGGACGGGACTTGCCAGCTGAGAGCACAGACGGCGCCATGACTGCTACTGGGTCAGGTCACGTTGGGCCTGGCACTAGAAAGAGCCAGAGGGCTAGCTCAGGAGCACGTCACGCCTTTACATATGAAGTGGGTCACTAGGGGGAGTGCATGCTGCACTCCTCACAAATGGCAGCACCCGCAGCTCAAAGTGAGGTGGGCTGCGACCAGGAGGCCCTGGTCCAGGCGAGCGTGGCTGCATGCAAGCTGCGCCTGCATGCAGCCCTGACCCACCTGCAGCCCTGAGGAGTCACTGCGCAAAGCCATTGGCCCTGCTTGAAACCCAGCGTTGAACTTGGTATGAGGCGCCCACCACATCCAGCTTGTGCACACTGCATGCTGCTGCCATGTGTGACCAGATCTTTTGGAGGCCGCGACAGTGCAGGCAAGCTGTCCCTCACCTGCGGCCCTGAGGGAGGCTGCGGAAGAGCGCCAGGTTGCTTGGGTGCCATGGCAAACATCGTGTGGGGCCGCGTCTGGGAGGTGGCCAGCGCCCTTTTGCGCTCCGCAAGGTGCCTCTCTGCCATCGTCCCGTGCCGCTCCCCCTTGCTGTCCTTCTTGTACGCGTATGATACCGTGATGGCCCTGCAGGGGAGCCAGCATACACTTGGGCAAGGCCGCAATCCCTGCACTCGATGTTTCTGGTCACCCTGCAGAGGTGGCAGCCAGTGACGCTGCAAGAGCCCCACAGGGGTTGGTGCCTTTTCGGCATGTACCAGAATTGAGTGCCAGGCATGTAGGCACAGCGATGGCTCTGCAGGTCCTGTAGGCACATGACATGGTGAGCTCAATGCAGGGTTGACATGCAGGTGGGCAAAGTGACGCTGCTGAGGTGCCAGGCTGCAGCGCACTTAGGTATGCCATGCAGGCATGAGGCGTGTGCTGGATTGCAAGGCAAGGGGCACAATGTTGATGAGGTGCACATGTCAGCAGAGCGATGGGTGGCATCCTAAGCAGGCTGCCTATGACTCAGCCTGCCGCTGCCTGTGGCTGGAGGCAGCGCTGCAACGTGTGTCGCAGCACAGGGGGCACCACGACCAGATGGGATGGCTGGGGCTCAGGGCCAGCAGTCAGGCATGCTTACTTGGTTAAATTGGTTGCGGGGAGCTTGGCTGGACACGTGCTGCTTCTGCACTACCTGAACAGCTTACCTGTTGCTGAGGTACTGGTTGTGCATCATCTCAATGGCTCGATCAGACGCCTCAAAGGAGTCATAGCTGACAAATCCAAAGCCTCGCGAGGCGCCTGTGTCAGGGTCCCGCATGATCTTGGGAGTCGCGACGACCATGCCAAACCCGCTGAAGGTGTCATACAGTTGCTGCAGCCACATTGCTGGACTTAGCAAGCAAGGTGGCGGGCAGGAGAGGAGAAGGTCAGAGTGCAGGCAGAGGGCAAGAGGAGTGGCACGGTTGCTGCAGCCAAAGGGCGCATTCAGGCCCCTCACAGCTTCGTACAGACAGGGGCAGAGGGCAAGGATGCTCCTGCTATCCCAGAGCAGCCCAATGCAGGTGCCTCTGCGTTTGGGCCGTGAGCGCAGCAGTCCTCACCACTGCAAACTTGGAACCTGCATGAGAGGGCCAGGCGTGCTGACACGTGCCACAAGACAACTAGCTCCTGCCCCATTCGCGCGCCGCTCACATCACTGTACATGCAGGAAGCAGCACCAAACCTTGGTCTCCCGCAACTATCACATCTGTCTCAAGCAGATCCAAGCTGTATGGTGGCAGACACTGTCACTCACCTTCTCATCCAGGTCTGGGTCCAGGTTTCCGATGAAGAGGTTGGCGCCCACATCTGCAGAGTCCTTGTCCTGTGAGGCCTTGTTGACGCGCATGGACTTGCCAAACACCTTTGTCATGTGCAGCAGCTTGATGGCCTGCAGGGCAGGCATACACAGGCTGAGTGAACAGCAATTCTGGCAGCGTGCAGCCCAGCAGCTTGGCCTGCCTGGCAGACAGCACTTTTATTTCGAATGGGGCCTCTCCAAGACACTTCCCCCATCACTAGTGCCAGGGGCTCACTGAGTCATGCAAAGCAGCCCGCGGGACCGAGCAGGTGCCCCTGGCGGCCAGGGCAAGACGGCTCTCAAGCCCCCCTCGTGTCCGAGACGTCTGCGCCCAAGCAGCAAAGCCATGCACAGTGTGGTGCCGAGCTCTGAGTCCTTCCTTGGCTGAAGGATTGCACAAGAGTGTGCGCAATGGCTTCCGGCAGTGCATGGACGGAGCGACATGCAGCAGGCTGGTGCTGAGCAGCGCGACATGGTAAGGCAGCGCAGAGGCTGCAGTCAAGTTGCGCAGCCAGCAGAGATATCAAAAGGAGCAGCCAATGCCCACATAATCCGCATCCTCCTCAGATCTGAACTCCACAAAGCCATACTGCTGATGCTGGTTGGTCACACGGTCCTTTGGGAGGTACACATTCACTGCAGCAGCATCAAGGGCATCAGCAGCAAAAGCTGGCGGTGAGTCAAGGCAGCCTAGTCATGGCTTTAGGGAGGGCAGATGCACAGGCGGCCAGAGCACACACTGCCAGCACATGAAGCCATGCATGACCAAGCAGTACAGTGTGAACGCATGCCGCCCGTCCCGCGTGAGGGGCACCCATAGAGCCAGTGGGGAAGACAGCTTGCATGCTCATTGTGGCAGGAAATGCTGCGGGCAGGCTGTGCTGGGGCACATTGCAGTGCAGGCCGCCTCTGAGCTGTGCCCTTCTGCCTGCAGGGCACTCACCAACAGGGCCGGCCTGGACGAAGAGCTCCCAGACGAGCTCTTCTGTCATCTGCAGGGCACCCAGCATGCTTGAGAGTGGCTGCGAGCTGCTGCATAGAGCTGAGCAGCTGGGCTCACACAGGCATGGGGGAGCTGGATGTGCTCTCCTCTGCAAAGGTGACGGCAGTAAGCTCATGCAGGCATGGCACTGCGAATGGCATGCTGTTGTGCAGCCTCATGGAATGGAGCTTGTGCGGGTCAGCAGTGTTGGGAACAGCCTTGCCTGAGGGTCAAGGCCTCCAACATAGACAGTCGCCTCCTGGTTCCGGTCTGACGCATGTTGGCCAATCAAGTTGGCCCCAACACCAGCAGTGATGCGTCCACCTGTGCACACAGAGCACAAAAAAGTTCTGCCCTGCTGCTGGGGACCATGTGCATAAGCTTAGCAGCAAGCAGGCTTAGCAGCACCACAGTGCCTGCCACAGGCGCAGAGTGAGCAAGGCAGCTTGCCTGCTGAGGCCATCAAGTGGCCCTGCTCCTTCTTGACGCCAAATCACTCTGCTCTCCTCAGCACTGTCTTTCAGATCTGCCCAAGCACAGACACGAGGCAGCCAGGGCTTAAACTGGCTCTGCCTCAGATCTCCAAGTGGATATCCATGAGTCCCTTGACTGTGCAGGATTCTAGCTGCTCTGCGGCCAATGAGATTGACCTCAGGTTTCCGTTTCGTTCTTTCACATCTAGGTCAACGCGTTCAAAGCCATCTGGGATCTGTGTGCTCTTGGGCACTGTTTCATTGTACAGTGAGATCAGGGAGAGAGCTAGTTGCATCATCAGAAATGTTCCATGTAGTGGCCTCAATCAACAACGGGACAGAGAGGCTATGGGGCCAATGCTGACAGGACTGTCACTGTACAGCTGCTCTGATGCGGCAACGCAGCAAACTACCTGGCAATGGAGGCAGCCACCCCCCCAGCCGCGCAAACCAGCCAGAGCATCAGGGCAAGCTGGTGACCACTGCTTGCTGGCTGAGCACTAAGCTCATATGTGCAGTAGAGACCAATCAGACTTTTATAGCCATCTGGCATCGCCTGCTGTAGGTGCTTCTCTTCTTCATCCTGGTTATTGGCTGCTACATGGTCATCATCCAGCAGAGGCTGTTGCTGCCAGTGAGCTTTCCTCCTGCAGCCACTCATGCCACAACTGAGCTTACATCGCAGGTCGCATGCTGCTCATTGTGATTCTGCTGGCTGGCATCTGCGCTGGAGATGAGTATAGGGCCGGTTGCCGCTAGGCTCGCGTGCTGGTATGGCTTGCAGCCATGAGGTGCAGCATGGCATGGCATGACGGGGTATCATGGCAGTCTCAATCAGCAGCATGGCCGTGCAGGTGCAAACCGATGGCCGCTCCGCAGCCCAGTCTCACCGCAAGCACATGCGTGTGGAGAACAGGGACCTTCAAGAGGAGGTCAGTCTGCCCTGCTGGATTTCTTGCATGTGCTGTGCCTTGTACTGCTGAGGCCCTGGGGAAGCAAGAGTACATTGTGGAGAGCGTGCATCTGCAAATCTGGATTAGTCTCCCTTGCTGGGTGCTGCCGCAGTGCCTTGCTCTGCACAGCCAACAGGATGCAGAATCTGTAGCACCGACAACAATACTAACATGCAACAAGCCATCAGCAGCTGCAGATCAGAGGTGCATCACCACACGCGTTCTGCAGCTGATTTGCCTGTGTGACAGGGCCTGACTGCTGCCGGTTTGCTGTTACAGTTTCAGGCAGATGGAGGGGGCTCGTCCTTGGGCAGCTCCCCGGTGCTCTCCCCTTTGGTCACACTGGACATGGCTGCTGTCGACCTGGCCGCTGTGTCTGCCGGTGGAGCCGGGTCCTCGGGAAGAGAGTCACCAAGGTGCCTACTCAGCTTTGCATGTATCCCTGACGTCCAAGGTTTGCACAGCCGATCAAGCGGCCATGCGTGTCTGGCAGCAGTCTTGCAATTTTACTGCAGCCTCTTCTCACCCCACATGCAGCTATCCAGAGGACCCTTATCTGAGCAAGCCTCAGCAATCCGGGCCATTATGCTACCTGGCGCGCCTGTGCTGCATGAGGCCCTGCAACTGCTGACGCCAACACTGACACAGCATGCTCTGCATTCCATGCAGTGACACAGGAGGGGACCAGCAGGACAGGGCAGACAAGGCACTGGACACACAGGCAGCCCGGGATCAGGTGCGCATCTGGCGGCGAGGTGCATTGTGGGTGCTGCCTGCTACATGGGGACTGCTTCAGCAAAGGCAGCGCTTGAGGTGCCTGTCAGTGGCAATCTGACAGTCCTGACAAGAACCCAAAGCCTGGGTCCCCCCCCCCCTGCATCCTGTCGTGCAGCAGTGAATGCGCGCGATCGGAGTGAGCTGTTCTTGTCTGCAGGGCAGCCTCCAGGTCTCTAGGGGTAGCAAGGACGGCATAGAGAGCAGCCCCGTGTCAGGCAGGCTCAGTGTGGGCGTCAAGTCGCCCAGCCCTGCTGGTGCTGACAACCCGTCGGCTGCTGCCCAGGGCATCAGCCAGGCAGGCCTGGGGATGGCTGCCAGGCAAGCAGGCAGCAACGCTGCTGGGGGGCTGGCCCTGGAGGACACACAAGCAGGGCTCGGGGTTGGCAGGCAGGCAGCTGCTGACGCTGCTGGGCTGGCAGCAGGTGCTGCCAAGGCAGTCACGGCCGGCCTGGCCGAGGCAGCAGTCAGAGCGTTGGGGGCAGAACAGGAGCTGCCCCGGCCGCGGTCCCACAAGGGCCAAGTAAAGGAGAAAGAGGTGGACAAGCCTGTCAAGACCATGCGAGTGCACCCTGAGGGACCGCCAGTCCAGCCAGAACCACCGGAGGTGTGGGCTCAGAGGAAGGAGCAGGTAGGCCGTCTGTGTGCACGCTCAGCAACAGCCACGCTTCTTGGGGTCTGCTGGTGGAATTCCAGGTCCAGAGAATGGAGCAGGTGGGCTCCTTGTTTGCCAGTTGTTATGTGCTTGGTTTTGATTCTGACCCTGTGCTGCATTGAGGATGCTGGGTTCTGCCTGAGGCATTGACTATGTGGGGTGGCAGCAGCTGCAAGGACAGTCCAAGCAGCAGGATGACCTGGCCTGCCAGCACTGTCATCTGAAACGCCGGGTGCCAGCTCATCTAAGAAGTGCACCTCAGTACCCTCAAGCGCCCAGGCAATCGCAGACTGAGTGGTGGCCATTGCTGGCAACTTTCCGAGGAGCTTGACCGCATCTGCATGCATGCAGGTCAAAGAGGCCATGACTCACAGCTGGGCAGCCTATGAGCAGTTTGCATGGGGCTTTGATGAGCTGCAGCCCCAGACACAGGAGGGGAAGGACAGCCTGGGAGGCCTGGGAGCCACCATTGTCGACTCTCTGGACACCCTTTGGATGTTTGACATGCAGGACGAGTTTGCCAGGTGAGCTGGAATGCTGGCATGGGCTGACATGACAGGCCAGTTCGGCGGCCGGGGGCTGCTCTGCAGCAGGGGCTGCAGTGCATGATGACATGCAGCACAATGCTGGCACGGAAAAGCAGGGGCTGTGGTGCATGATGACATGCAGCACAATGTTGGCGCGCTGCCTTCTGCAGGCTGTAGAGCCATGCAGGACTCTGCTTCAAGCTTATCTGCCCCAGCCTGCCTGATCTGCCTTGCTGTGCGAGCATGCCTGCAGCGGGCGGGTGATGGTCTGCTCTTTATTATCAAGTGCGCTGTTGAGTGTGGCAGGTGAGCAATAGGACAAATCTTCAAGTTAGCCTTAGATGGCGCCCACTCAGCGGCCTCCGCAGAGTGAGGGATGCTGGCCTACATGCTGCCCACAGTGGTGCTGTTGAAGTTGAAGTACAAGGGCCGGCGTCCTCTCAGCTCGGACCCTTCCTGAGAGGCCACACATGCACATGCTGGCCACACCTGGCATGCAGTGAAGGCTGAGCTACAGCTGCGACAGTGCGCCAGCAACGGCAGCGCATGGTGCACCGCCGTGGCAAGAGCACTTGCCAGAGGGTTCCTTCATGCTGCCAGCACCTTCGCTCCTCTTGTGCGACCCAAGACGTTGGACGCAGATCAGTCCACGCAGAGCAGTGTCTGCGCTGCGTGGCCAGGGATCTGGGGTCTGACCAGGTCTTGCTCATCAGCCCATCTGTGATCATACACTTATTGAGGCAACCTCCTTCCTGGTACAGGGCACGGGCGTGGGTGGCCAAGGACTTGGAGTTTGATTCTGCTCGGCGCATCAACCTCTTTGAGACGACAATCCGCATCGTGGGCGGCCTGCTGAGCGCCTTCCAGCTGTCTGAGGACCCTGTGTTCCTGGTCAGGGCAGAAGAGCTGGTGCAGAAGATGCTGCCTGCCTTCGAGCCGCCCGATACCTGTGAGCGCTGTTCTGGCTCCTGTTGCTGTACGTGGGTGTTGCCGGCCATGTCAGGGCAGATGATCCTCGAGGCTCTGCCGTTGAGCCGCCAGAAGCCTGTGATCGCTGGGTTCAGGGCCATACTATGAGGGTAGCCAAGCAGCTGGTACAGGAGATGCTTTTGAGCCACCAGACACCTGTGAGTGTCTGCCTGCCTCAACAGGAGCCTGCACATGCTGGGTGCAGGTGGCCACCCTGGGTGGCCGCCGCCTGTGCTGCCCTTGCATCGTGTTTGGTGATTTTGTTTGCTGCCCAGTGTTGGGGTTGTTAATTCTCCATGCACACTGGCGGTCCAGGCATGCATTCCTTGCAGTGTATGTACAGTTGCTACGACGAGCGCAGCATGACACCTGCGAAAGTGGCCTTCCGCCTGTCTCTCAAGCTGTCCCCTGCATGCGCAGGCTGGCATGTAGAAGCCTGCACCAGCGAAGGCCGCTCCACCCTTTTTGTGCAGCAAGCTCATGGCACGGCAGGTGTATGTCTGCAGCAGGAGTGACGGGTGTCCTCCTTGTTTGTGTCCTGAAGTGTCTCACATTTCTTCCCCTGTGTATGCAGCGGGCTCACGGCAGGGTATGTGGAAGACTGAGGCAGCAGAGGCCGGCATACCCACCAACATGTTCTCCATCAGGCCAAATGCTGCCAAGGGCAAGCGGCGCATGTATGGCGGCACCATGGTGGCTCTGGCTGAGTATGGGTCCTTTGGGGTGGAGTTCTGGGCGCTCAGCAATTGCACGGGGAACCCAGTGTATGCTGAGACAGCAGAGAGGATCTACAGGTGATTTGCTGTGGAAAGCATTGCCTTTCATCTGACACGCCACCCCTGGGATTGTGCTTCATGCTGAGACTGCTTGCTGGAAGGCCCTGCCTCGTTGGAGTCCCAGGGTTGCAGCAGAGCCTGCACAGGCACACAAGCTGGCCAAGCATACAGATCACGTTTACATCACCTTACGCATGTCTTGTTGCTAAGCCATGAACTGTTGCCCTGCAGATTCATACACAAGCACCTGCCCAACACCGGGCTTGTCCCTGTGCGCCTCAACCGCCGGCGGGGAACCTTCAGTGCGATGAAGAGCTACACTGTAGGGGCGATGGCTGACTCCTACTATGAGTACCTCCTCAAGATGTGGCTCCTAAAGGGGCAGCAGGTGTGCGATCCGCACCTGACTTGTGTGGTCCTCATCTCAAAGGGCAGTAGGCACCTGCCTGCAGTTGGGGTCAGGCGTGGCCTGGTCCAGCTTAGGATGCAGCTGCTTGAGGGGCAGCAGGTAACTCCTGCATGGCATGGCTGAAGAAGTATGCAATAGCCCAGTTGTCAATATGTGGCTGCTTGCACGGTCAAACTTGACGGTCGGGCAGCCCAGCTTACCTGCTGAGCAGTGCCGTAAACAGCTATGCACCTGGTGGCAATGCTGATGGCATGCCACAAATTTACTTGCTGCTCGTCGGACAGCAACTGCTTGTGTTTGGTTGCCGTATGCCATGACTGCTCCTCATATGCAAATGGGCTCTGCCTGGCACCTTTCCAGAAAGACTGTTGTTGCTGCCTCTTGTTTCTTCTTATTCATACCGTATTCGTGCATTGTGCTGTGCCTGCAGAACATTGCAATTGTGGCATGCATTACATCTGTTGTACAGTGTGGGTCCTGGTTGTCAACGACACCTGAGCCTTCAAAGCACCTGCAGCTAGCTGATTAACAACTGAACAACTTGTGATTATGGTGCAGAATGAAACATACCAGGCGAATTGGGTCACAATTGACACACCCAGATGCATCGCAGTCCTCCAGTCCATAAACTCGCTGCGTCTGTGAAGGGTGATGGTTCACTGCATGGCTTGAGCTTTCTGCCAGGCACTTGCCTGAACAGGCCAGCTCACTGACCAGCTCCTGTGGCTGTGCAGGATGAGATGTATTGTACTATGTGGGTGCGGGCCATTGACGACACAATCAGCCGCCTGGTGGACCACTCTGTGGGCGGCCTCACCTTTGTGGGCTCCCTGCAGCAGAATGATGTCTTCATGCCCCACTTGGAGCACCTCACATGCTTCCTACCGGGCAACATTGCGCTGGGGGTGGCCTTCGGTGCTGTCACGGGCCCGAAGGCAGATCTGTACATGGAGCTGGCCCAGAATGTGACCTACACCTGCTGGCAGATGTATGACCGCATGCCCTCAGGTGACATGGGCCTCAGCCAGGGTCTGAGCCAGGCTCCTGTTGGGTTATCCGTCTGACGCCCTGAACCAGCAGCTGGGATCTGACTGCATGCTTGTTCACGGCGTGGCGCTAGCCGTCTTGACTTGCACAGCATGTGCATAATGTGGCTTACTTCTGTTGGCAGATGTAAGTTACTGTGCCCTCAAGTGCGGCAGTGCTGCTGCATCGCGGCAGCACTAGGCTACCTGCAGTTGTGGGCTCACAAGCCCTCGGTGCTTCTGCAAAGCTGCCTGCAGTGCTGAGTGTGGATTGCATCTCTTCACACACAGCTGAAACCCCCACACTCTGTCCCTTCAGGCTTGGCACCCGAAAGTGTGTGGTTCCACCCGGAGGCCGACATGCAGGTGGGTACAGGCACAGAGCCACACTCTACAGGGCCCTGGGCTAAGACACACAGTGCCCAATATGCTGCCTGCTGAAGCCAGCACACAGTCTCCACCTGCAGCCCTGTGTGACACTGGATGCCTTCTGCAGCCATGCTTCCCAGTAATGCTGGGGCCCAGGGCACAAACTCCTTGCACATGAGCAGCAACTGGCTGTGTCAGCTGCTATGCAAGGATCATGCCTGCATGCCTTGCCTTAACATAGCAGCTGACTGTGCGGCTGCAGGTGGGGATCCATCCCAACCAGTTGAGGCCTGAAATAGTGGAATCTTTCTTCTACCTTTGGCGGGTAACAAGAGATGAGCGGTATCGCGACTGGGGGTGGCAGGCCTTCCAGGCTTTTGAAGAGCACTGCCGCACAGACGACAGCGGCTATGCTGGCATCGAAGATGTTGACGTGGTGCCGCCCACAAAAGACAACACCCAGCAAAGCTTCTGGCTGGCAGAAACGCTCAAGTACCTTGCATTGCTATTCAGCCCTGAGGATGAGCTGCCACTCGAACAATGGGTGCTCAACACCGAGGCCCACCCCATCAGACCAATGGCACCCCTTACATATGCTGAGGGGTTTCCCCTCAGAAGACAGCCCCAAGATGCTGTGGCATGATATTCGCCACTCCCACTGCCTTTAAATTGAACATTTCATTGCCATGATGATTCATCGCACAAAACACGGGCCCAACAACTCCTGCATGGTTTTCAGCACAGCTCAATATTGTCAGTCAAGCTGATTTCTTGCGTGGGGCGCGCTGCTTGCTGCCTGCGCCATGCTTATTTAAGTAAAAGTTTAGGAACAGGGTCAGGAGGGATATCATGTAGAAGAACAGCAACTTAGAGAGGAACTTGGGGTAAGGCGAATATGCCCATGTGTACGCTGCCTGAGCCATCATGGTGACAAACTGAAACATCTGAAATTGAGTGAGGTAGCGGCCCCACCACAGATAGCGCTTGCGTAGCTTGGCGTCTTTGCCAACTATGGTTGACAGTAGGTAGTATGTGTACATCACAACATGCACAAAAGAATTCAGAAATGTGCTGTACCACGCTGCAGGCAGCAGAGAGCAGTGTTGCTGTCAAAGGCTGTGCTGTGCCAGGCTGCAGGCAGCAGCAATCAAGTGTGACGAGTTGCCTTGCATTCCACAGGACACTGACTGTGGTCACAACCTCCAAACAGCATGCTGTAGCCGGGGAACACATGCAGCACAGCTAGTGATTTGCTGTGTGCGAACACACAGCAATGCACCATGGACACAGCTTGCAGACAGTGTTCAGAGCCAAAGCAACGGCTTGCCATCTCCTCCTGGCGCCACATAAGCTATGGCCCACCTGTAGCGCACATGACCACTCAGGCTGCAAGCTTGAGTGTGGGCACAGCGCAGCCAGCAGCAGGAGCCACACCGCTGCCGCTCGCTGTGCACACATCCAGTGCGTTCAAGCTGCAAGTTCAGCTCTTGGACACAGTACAGCAACAGCAGTGAGACAGGTGGGCAACGCTCACAGCAGCCGCCAGCCAGTCCTCTGCATCAAAGTCAGATCAGCAGCCTCACCAAATGGATGAGATTGACGCATGGTGGTAGACATGGAGGAGGGTGATCTGGGAGAGCTTGCCCTTCAGAATCATGATGATCTGCAGCATGAGGGATGCTTGTTGTGACGACAGCAGCTTGCCTGACATTCACATCTGGTTGGCAGCCAGGAACTGACGTCATGATCACTGCGGCAGAGGCAGGCACTGCAGGGCGATGGTCAATTGCTGACTTTACTTGTGACTTGACAATGAGCCCTTTGAGCGCACCGTGTCCATGAATTCCAAGATTTTGGACAGGAAAAAGATGTAGATTGTTGTGCCCATGGCAGTCTCCTTGGGGGAGTAGTTGGTGCCCCAGAACTTGTAGCCATAGCGCCAGGCATTGAACGCCGCTGAGATTGACATGAACAGGCTGAGGCCGATCAAGATAAAGTTGTGCAGCTGCACCAGCGCCTTGAGCCAGGCTGCATCAGGCCTGTCATCGATGGGGATCCTGCGTCTTTTCAGCACTGCCACACTGATGGCCACCAGCACCAGGTAGCCCAGGACACAGGTCAACAGGGGTGTGGGGCTGGCCACGAAGGGCAGATCGCGGGTCAAAGGACTGGGCTGCCCAAACTCATTGATGCCCAGCCAATGAAGGGTGCCGAACACCCGCTGACTGACCACTGCATCCCAGGTGCGCCACAGGTGCAGTACCTGATGCTTGCCAATGGCTACAGCATGCTCCATGGCGGCCTTTGACCCTTCCTTTCTCGGCTGTCTGACAGGAAATTTGCCTTGGCCTGTCAGGACTGACAAGTTTGTACCATGCTCAGGGGCTGAGCACATCTGGCACTCTTGCAGACAGTCCTTCTCTTACAGGGGCTGGTCTGATCATGGCCAGCTCAGCGCACAGACAGACCCAGCCCCCACCCTTGCCCTGCGCACCACCCAATTTTACAGGCAGCCTCCAGACCACTCTGGACCACTACTGTGTCAATCCGGTCTTCCTCAGCTTTCAGGTCTGCACAGGCTCTCTTGCATGCTGAACACAGCAAGCACAGTATCCCCTGCATTGATGCACACTGTGTGCAGGCCTGTTATGAGCAGCTGCTGGCCGGCAAGCAGCCTGCCATCCCCTCACATGAGCCAGAGCAGCACACCCTCCCCAGACGGGGCCGCAAGCGCAAGGTGCCAGAGTCCTTCCAGGCTGCTCTGGAGGAGGCGGAGCAGGCTGTTGCCTCAGAGGGGAACATGGACACTGCGGCTCAGCCGCAGCACGCCAGGCCACTGGTGTGTTTCGAGACCACCAGCATATCATGGCTCGTGCTGCACTGGGGCTGCTTTCTTCTGGGAGTGACACGCTGGGCACTCCTGCTGCCTCCAGGGATCGCAGTGCACAGTCTTGAGAGTGCAGTTTTTTTGATAATGTCCTCCCTGAGGTCAAGAGAGCAGTGCGCAACAAGCGCCTCTGGTGGTGCAGGCAGCAGGTGACCTCAGGGACACCTTGGGGCTCTCTCATGGAGCACATGGGCAGTCCGGGGGAGCAGCAGCTCGCTGGGAAGATGGCCAGGGTGTTGGCAGCCCCCAGGCTGCGTCATTTGATGAGGACCTGCTGAGTGGCGGCTCCCCGTCAGAGGGCTCAGCCGCGGGCGACCACGCCGCTGCAAGGCATCAGGCGCAGGCCTGTGGGCAGCCCCTGCACCCAGCTGGGGACTGCGCTGCTGAGGCAGGGGCGCTGCCAAGGGCCCTGCATGAGGTGCAGGCCTCTGAGGTACTCCCGCACCCAGCTGAGGACCAGGGAGCGGAGACAGAGGCGCCGGGGGGCCAGCACTCAGCACAGGCCTTTCAGCAGCCTCTGTGCCCAACCTTGGAGCGTGCTACAAGGGCACAGGCTCAGCACCAGGCAAGCCCTGGCAGGGAGCCGCTTCATCCAGCTGAACGGCCTGCTGCTGAGGGCGAGGCGCTACCGGAGGCCCAGCACCAGGCAAACAAACCCTCTGAGGGGCTCCTGCACCCAGCCACAGAGCCTCCTGCGGAGGCAAAGGCGACGTCCAAGGTCCAGCAGGGCACCACGACAGCGCCAGCCAACCCTGCTGCGCCTGCAGGCGCCAGCAATGCTGCTGCAGCCGAGGCAGCGCCGGTGCCACCCACCTCTGCACCTGCACGTGGCAGGCTGGCGACAGCAGCTGGGGGGGCTGCCGGGCAGCAGCGCAAGCAAGCGCCCTTGCAACAGGCTGGATCACTGCCTAAGCAGCAGGAGCCTCATGTCCCAAACCAAGCTGGGCCGCACTGGCGCGGTGTGGCCAGCCAGCCCAGCTCTGCGCCCACAGGTGCTGGGCAGGCTGCTGCAGCTGCATCTGCAGGCAGGCAGCAGGAGGCAGGCCCTCAGGGCTACCCTGCGCAGGCCCAGCAGGGCTCGGCGTCGCAGCACGCCTGGAACCGCGCCCTCCCCCACCCCGCACCGTCTGAGGGGCTTACGGCGGCGATTGCAGCACTGGAGGCCGGCGACAACGGCACTCTGGGAGCCATCCTGAATCCAACAGGCGAGTTGCAGCTGCTTTGCTCACAGGGCCGCTGCCACTGCCCTGTGCTCGTGGCAGGGCCATGCATCGGCTGGCAGTTGCCCACTGCTATGCTTCGCATCCGCCGGCCATGCACACATTGGGATGTCCTCTAGGACCTGGTAGTGTTTCCTGTCATGCTGACTGAGTGAGCCTGACATGTTGGCAATGCTGGGGGGAGGGGTTGAGCCACACCAGCATATGCCTGCAGGCCGGCAAGTCAGCCTCGTAGTGCCAGCAACTGTGCAGGCCGCCTCCATACCAACAATCCAAACACATCTGCCACAATCCTTGGAACCCCACTCGCTTACCCAACAAGTGTTGACAGACACTGAGGGGTGCCTGGACGGCAATTGCGCACCACACATTCCAGCCCAGTGAGCTGTCTGACAAGGCCACTTTCCTTCTGTGGTGCCTGCAGGGCGGCTGCACACCACTGAGCTGGCTCAGTGGGTCAAACGGCAGAAGGAGTGGCAGAGAGAAAGAAAGCGCCGGCAGAAGATGGCGGCCAAGCAGGCAACCAGGACAGACCCTGCCCTGCTGCTCCAAGGGATCCACTCGAGCCGGCCCCAGCCCCGCAGTCAGCTGACATGGGCTGACCACGACTATTTGCAGGACCTGCAAGGCAAGCACCTGGCATTCAGTTGAAGTGATGCTCCTGTAGAAGCCTGTGCCAGAGGCCTTGCAGCAGAGGGGCTGACAGCAACACATGAGTGACATGCACACAACTGACTCAATCAGTACACAGGAGTCTGCCGTTGGGTGCCGTTGCCAGCTGCTCACTCAGCTCCGAGCTGATTGCACTGCGCTGATCTCGTGGAGACTGCATGCACGCTTGGCACTGATGCATGCTCAATGTAGGAGAATGCCAGCTGCAGACACCTCATGGGCTCAAGACGCACTCCAGACCCACTTGCCTCACTTCAGCTGTGATGCTCACAGGGTGAAGCTTGGCAGTGCCCGGCTGGCGGCGTCACCTCTCCCTCACCCCGGTGGACTTCCTGTAAGGGTCAGACTGCAGCTGGGCCCTGCTGCGGTGTGAGGCCACCGCATATTGCAACAAGCTGTGGCTGTCATGTGGCACCGCTGTGTGCAGGGTGCCAAGTGCTGGGCTCAGATGCACAGAAGGTGGAGGAGATGAAGGCTCTGCTCCAAAGGGAGCAGGATGAGTATGTGGCCTGGCTGCGGCAGGCAGCGGCTGAGAGTCCCTCCATTCACCAGCACTATGACCACGATGTGGCCTGCGAAGTAGAGGTGAGCTGGCCACGACAGTTGTTGCAGGGCTGCAGATGCATCTGTGGGCCTATGGCAGGTGATGACGGCTGCTGGGTGGTTCTACCAGCACCCGGGATGTGACGTGGCACTCGCAGTTGCAGAGCCTGCAGTCAGGACAGCAGATGCGGTGTGGCAGTGTAGTGTTGCCTGGGGCGAGGTCAGAGGTGCACAGCCAGGGCAGCCATCTGGATGGACATGCATGAGCTGCTGGGTAATGAGGCCCTTGCACCCACAATCTGCTTCCTGAGGCCCGCATCAACTGGTGACCGCGTGCCTGGCTCAGACAGGTCAAACATGAGGGCAGCTTAGCATCATCATAACAGCTGAGCATCTTGGGCAATTGCAGGTGCGGACTGTATTCTGCTGTGACTGCAGGCGGCTCTGGAGGTCAGGCGGCTGGCAGTGCTGAAACAGATGCCCCAGCACTGGTGGGTGCACTCACAGGTCTCCCTGCAGCAGCAGGCAGGCCTGGGGTCCCCCCGAGCGAGGCCCACGCAGCTGCCCAGCTTCCTCAAAGCAGCTGCGCGCCCAGGCGGTGGCGGCACCCTGTCGCTGCCAGTCGCCACTCAGCTGTCCGGGCTGACGCCGGGGCTGACCCTCCCCGCCAGCGCTGACAGCGGCCTGCTGTCGGACCAGCCGCAGCATGGTGCAGCAGGAGGACCCATTGTCAACGCGGCTGCCCACTGGAACGAGGCCACAGCTGTGCTGGATGCAGCAGCTCTTGTGTGCCTGGCCCAGACGCTGCGCCCAGGCTGGCAGGGGCAGTGGGAGGTGCCACTGGAGGTGCAGGCCCCCGAGGCCTCCCCTCACCGAGCAGGCCAGCAGGGCCCTGGAGACCCCGCAAACCCAGCAAGCCAGCAGACGTCGGGCGCCCACACACCCCCCACCAGGCCCCAGGCCTCAGGGGCGCCCACCAGCTTCAGGGCCCAGCGCAAGCTGGTTGCGCTCGGGTCACCCCTGCCCCGCCAGCGCCTGTCCCTGCGCGCCAAGAACGCCATGTTCCTGGAGGCAGGCCTGCTGCAGCGCTGCCGGGGGGCGGCCCCACCCGAGGCGGGACCAGCACAGGCTGGTAGTGCAGCTGCAGCTGCAGCAGCCACTGCCTGGAGGCAGGCTGCCACCCACTTTGTCAGCTCCGGCTTCCGCGCTGATGGGGGCACCTCGACACCTGCAGCTGGGCATGGTGGTGCCTGCAAGACCTACCCTGAGGGCTCTCACTCTGCCCACGTGGCGCAGCGTACTGCTGCAATGCCGGCAGCACCCTCTGCCGGCGCCACTGGAATCCCTAGTGAGGGCTCCAGCCTTCCCCCTGGGGCAGGGCAAGCTGCAGCGGCACTCTCTGATGACGCTGCGGGGGACTCTCTTCGGAGACAACACGAGTGGTCACCCAGCAGGCCCCTCGACTTTCCCAGCGACGCAGCTGGCCAGGAGGCCACTCACAGCAGTCTCCCTGCACAGGCATGGAGGCCTGCTGCTGTCAGCGAGCAGCCTTGCGAGGCAGAGCAGGGGCGGGGGTCCAGCCATAGGGTGCTTAGCTGCCAGACTGCCTGTAACGGCCCTGAAGAGACGTGTCAGCTGCAGCAGGGCAACCTGCCAGCCAGCACTGCTGCGCCAGTGCAGGCAGGCGGCCTTGCTGCCGTGCAGCAGCTGGCAACCTCCAGCGCTGCCGCCGCGCGCCAGCAGCCGGCCGCCCTTGCTCCCGGGTTGCCGCCTGCCAGGGTGCAGCATCTGCAGAGCCCATGGGTCGCAACGACGCAGCGGCTGCCCCCACCTGCTCCCAGGCTGCCCCCAGTCAGGGCCCGTCTGCCGCCAGGGGCAGCGGCACGCCCCCGCCTGGCCCCCACAGCTGTGGCTGGACCCCAGGAGCAGACTGCAGATGTCTCAGTGGCTCCCAATGCACCCAGCAGCAGGCCTGCTGGTCCAGCCCTGTGGCTGTGGCAGCTGGGCCCCCACAAGCTGCTGGTGCACTCCCACCGCAGCTGCCGCCTCAACAGGGAGCTCCAACATGAGCTGTATGGGCCGGGGGCTGGGCAACGTCCCAAGCAGGTCTGTCACATGTGCGGCTGCCTCATCTGGTGCCTTCCAGTTCAAGGCTCGATCCAGTTGCTGGAGGCTGCCTGACTGTGACATTCTGTGCCTTTACCTTCATGGGGCCTGGCCTCATCATCATGAGCATGCGCAGCATTCTCTTGTGCTTCTGTGCTTTCAGGTCGTGCTGGGTCTGAAACTGGAGTATCTGGATGCTGTGGGCCGCGAGGAGCTGACTGCCGCTGAGCTGCTGGAGTTCTGGGCACAGGCTGCCCTGCTGCCAGACCACGATGTGTTGGTACGTAGAACTGGCTGTGCTGCCGGCGTTCAGCATATGCTGCCTTTACAGTTTGTGCAGAAATGCAGTGCTTCCTTGCATCTGGCAAAAGTACTGTCCTGCTGCTCAGGCAGATTATTGTATGCTGATGGCTGCAGGCCCCCCTGGGGGTCCACCTGGAGCAGGACTTGGTGCACATTGGCATGAGCCACTCCAGTATCCTTGCCTGCATCTTGGACAATGGCCTGGGTCACAGGCCTGTTTAATCTGCCAGTTCATGCAGTGCATAGTGGCAAATACCAGTTGATAGCAGTCCAGGCCCCCTCAACTGCAGGTGGCCCGCACGCAAGTCCACAAGAGAACCCTGCTGGAGCTGGAGCGTTTCAGCACGGGGGCCCTGTCTGCCGAGCTGCAGAAGCAGCAGACTGATGTGCGGCAGACCTGGAGGGTCCTGGCAGCTCTGCTGGACGCAGCGAGCCAGCTGCCCCCCGGCCACTACCTGGCTCGGCACGAGCCTGATGCTCCGAGCATCCACCTGCTGCTTCCGGTAGGTGTTCCCAGTGTGAGCAACAAATGGCAAGGGTGTCACTGCCTGGGATTCATTTTTGGTCAGATGGTGGCTAAAACCCCGCGTACTCAAGGGTGCCAAGCAAGCCCTTGGAGCAAGCTGCGGGAGCGTGGGGTTTGGGGGGCTGTGGTGCATCAGACAGTCGCGTGAAGCTCGCTCATGAGACCAAGCAATGTATGGCTTAGCTGCACAAACGTAGCAATTGCATGCCTTGCAGAGCCCAACATCTGCCCAGCCAGACCCACACACGTCTTGCTGACAATGTGTGGGTGCCAGTGCAGATTGTTGAGGGTGCAGACAGTGCTGGAGATTTGGATCTCCATGCCGCACATGTTGCCTCAGGGGCAACAGATGAGGATCAGGTGGGACTAATTGCAGCCGTGTACACACCTGCATACTCTGTCACACATCCTGCACATGCGCACACAGCAGGACTTCTGCTGCCAGGCAGACCTGCACGCCTTCTCTTGCACCCTTTTGTGCCAATATGTGCAAGCTGATCAGGAGTAGGTGTGGCAGCTGCAGTTAGGCACACACCTGCAGAGCCTGTACTGCATCTGGTGCATCTGCAGGCAGCACTGCTGCAAGCCACTGCCTGCTGCAGTCCACCAGGTCTGCGCTGAGGCAGCCTCTGTTGTGCTGTGCAGGACATCATGGTGCCAGCCTGGCAGAGATGGGATCCTGCGCGGCGGCAGCAGCGCCTCACCTTCCCGCCTGCAGACGCTGCCCCTGCTGCCAACAGCAAGCCCCATCACTTCAAAAAGAAGCGGCGGCGTGGCTGAGCCTGAGGCTTATGACACAAAGCTTGGGCTCAGCTGGTCCTGGCACGCCCAGCTCAGTAGAGAGCCAAGTCTGACTCCTCAAAGGGCAATGTCGCTGCCACAGATCCCCACCTATGCGTGCTGGCTGTGAAGATGACTCATCAGCCACATTGCGGCAGCATTTCCAGTACAACGCACACTGTACAAGTGGGAGCTAGCCCAAAGCATAACTGCTGTTGTGGCCCAGAGCCAGTCCTGAGGCACAACGCTGCGCTGCAGTTCTGCGTCAGCTGCTCCCACTGCTCACTGTCTGTGGCTGGTTCAATCTGTACGAGAGGCCCATCCCCATTCAGAGTATGCATGATGTCAATGTGTTAAGTTCACACGTGGGGTGCACACTGTTGCAGATGCAGGATGCTGTGCATACAATGAAATTGCATGAAATGTCACAACTGACTGCGCTTCCAAGTAAGGCCTGTGAAATGCACATGGGCACACTTTTGGGGTTTGATGTTGACTTGTCATTGAAGTGTATGAAGTCCATCTATTGGGTCAGGCACTGACTGCACTGCCTCTTGCTGCACCTGCAATCTGTGGCTCATTGGCTGGGGATTCAGTAGGAGACGCCGCTGCCTGCAGCATGAGACAACTAGGTCTTGGCAATAAGACACTTCAGGCAGACCATCTGTTTGGCAACCGGTCATCCACATGGCTCACAATCATGCTGCTCACCTGCGAGCGTGGCTGTGCCCTTGCAGGATGCAGCATCCACAAAGTGCTCAGCTAAGGCAATCTGTTGGCAAACTGCTCAGCTGTGTAGCCTCTGTGATTGTGCTGTCTATAGCTTGTCTCTCATGACCTCAGACTTGGATGCAATCAGACCCTGCAAGCGTCTCACCTGTGGCAGCAGCCTGCTCTCAAACCTATCCCGCGAAGGCTCACATGTGGGTTCAACTATTATAGTCTGCAGCTTGTTCCTCATGGTCTGATACAGGCATGCCTGCCAACAAAGGCTGCAAGGTACTCACCTGAGGGCTTGGCCTAGCTCGTGCAGTCTGCAGCTTGTCCCTCATGGCTTCGTACATGCGCCGGTCTGCCGCGCCAACGGAGGGGCGGACCTCCCTCAGCGCCAGCTCGAAGTGGCGAGCCTGCACCTGCGGGCTGTGTAGCTGCACACTGCTTGCAGCGCCTGGCATCTTGCTTGAGGCCTGCCCACTGCTGCCAGCAGAGGGCAGTCCGGGCCCTAATTGCCCTTGCAGGTGCTCCTGCGGCCAGGGCGACAATGAAATGAATCCAGGAGTGCTGAACGCTGAACCCTCCACCTACTGGTTCAGGCAGGCAGCAGTCAGGCAGCAGGCAGGTGAGCAGCACAGCGGCGGCATGTCGCAATCACCCCAAGCATCAAGGTCAGCTGCAGCAGTGCAGCCACACCCAGCCAGTTAAAGCCGCTGCCATCTGACTTCCCGCAAACCCCCGCCCTGGCAAACGGCAAGGCCCTGCCTTGAGCGCACAGAGGCAGGCCCTACCTTAAGTGCACACACGCAGGCCTGCTGCAGCAGCGCTGCCAGGTCCGCCCCGCTGAATCCGCTGCACTGGGCAGCCACCCCTGCCAGATCGACAACACTTGAGATGGGACGCTTGCGGGCCAGAGCCTGCAGGATGGAGGCTCGCCCAGGGGCGTCAGGTAGGGGGACGTACAGCACCTGACCCAGGCGCCCATGCCTGCACATCAGCAGAACTGATGTTACTAGCCTCAAGACTTTGTGGTGGGGCATCATGCCCTGGCCTTGCTGTGAGGTGCAGCAGCCCATTTTGGGGTGTGTGCAGGGCCAGCTGCAGCATTGCAAGGGTCAACAGAGAATGAGCTGTCCATGTGGTGGGCCGCAAGGGAGCCCAGGCTAATACAGCAGAGGCGGACCAAGGGCAGCAAGTAAAATAAAAATCAGGCTTCCACGAGCGACATCTGCCACCCCATGTGCACGTGAGAGCCACCCAGACTCACCTGAGAAGGGCTGGGTCAATCATGTCAGGCCGGTTGGAGGCAGCAATGAGGTACACACTCTTGCGGTTCTCAGTGCCGTCCATTTCTGTCAGAAGCGAGTTCACCACCCTGCAGAGAAGGGTGCCTTCAGGGACGTGCTGACTGAACGGATGGGCAGGGCCGTAGAATGGAAGACAGGGGGGAGCTGGCTGGTCTTTGGGCCAAGACATTGCAGGCGCTCACTGCTCCGACATGCTGTGTCCATATCAGGGCTGCGGATCTGGCTGCAGTTCTTGCCGCAGAGTGCAGCCAGAGAGCAGGCTCCAGAGTTGCTGTGCACATGCCAGCAGGGCACCGCTGGAGGAATGTGCGGGGGTTGCAGAGACTCTGGCCCACCTCTCAGTGGACTGATTGACATCAGAACCACGCCTTGGGGCCAGCGCATCTAGCTCGTCAAAGAAGAGCACGCAGGGTGCAGCTGCCTTTGCTCGGTCAAAGAGCTGCCGCACAGCACGCTCGCTCTCTCCGACATACCTGCAGGAAAGCAGAACAGCAAGGTCAACAGGTGCCCTCAACTACAGCAAGGGGCATCAGATGGTCAAACAGCTGCCTCACAGCACGCTCACTTTCCTGGACAGACCTCCAGAGGGCGAACAGGTGCTGGTCAGCATTGTTTCCAGATCAGTCAGCCCTGCCCTTGGACTTGCAAGTGCCCAGCTGGGAAGGGTGCAGATCGAGCCACGGTGAGGCCTTGGGAGCTACATGCCTCAAGAGGGCCTGGGAGCGCTAGCTGCTCAACACACCTGTTGGTTGGCTAGGTGGCCAGGCGGGCTCGGTCAATGCAGGGTGCAGTGGATTGGGGGCAGGCCAGGTTGGCCAGGCTTGGTCCAGCGTGAGATCCAGGTTGGTGGGACACTTGAGCTCAATGCTCGGCAATGTCAGGACCTTGGCTGTGAGGTTGATGGCCGCATCAGTGTATGCGTACTGACCTGGTTTCCTGCTGAGCTCGGTAGCCATGCCATGCACCTAAGCCATACACACCCATGAGAAGCGCCACAAAGTAGTGGCCTCACCTGTCGAGTAGGCAAGTGGCACTTTCAAGGCTATCCACTTCATGACAAGACATCCCAGCAGCACAAAACCCCATGTCAGGGCATTGACAAAGTGATCTGCTCACTTGTTGAGCAGCTCAGGGCCCTTGATGCTGATAAAGTTGGCGCCCGATTCGCTGGCAGCTGCCTTGGCCACCAGGGTTTTCCCACACCCTGGCGGCCCATACAAGAGCACTCCAGTGGCCTCCTTGTCCATGCCAAAGGCGGCGTAGGCCTCGGGCGTCTGTATTGGGAGCGTGATGGAAAAGCGGAGCTTCTCACGCACCTGCACAGGGGTTGTGTTTGCGTCAAAGCCCTGCATCGTGTCCCTGCCCTCTCCTTCTGCTTCCAAGTGAAGCCTCAGCCTGCAAACACATCTAGATTCCCACTCTGCATTAGCACTTCGTACGGGCAAGAGCTCGCACTGATGTACATCAGGGCTTGTTTGCCGCGTCAAATTACCAGCTGAACACAGTGACTGGGATCCCAGGTCAGTCCTCTTGCCAGCACTGCAGCCTGTGCTGCCATCTGCCTGGCAGCGAGCCTGCCTCCTTTGCAAGCGCGGGCAAGTCAGGCAGCCCTGATGGTGCTCAGCTGCTGTCACACACATACATGTGTGTGCAGGCTCCAGCCCTTGAAAAAGCAATGCTGCCCTGATCATCAGCAAAAGCTCAGAAAGCGTCTTGCAGCCATGCATGCTGTCAGTACTTGAAACCCAGCCATGCTGTGGGGGCATGCAGCTAGGTAGCACAGCAGGCATCGCAGCGGGCGCAGCACTGCAATGCGTGGGCTGAGCCAACCCAGTTGGCTCACCCAGCAGTTGCCCTGGCGCTCTCAGCGCATTGCAGCATTTGCAGCTGCTGTGGACCCTGCCCAGACGACTGCCGCGCTGCACTGCAGACCTCACCTCTGTCAGGGAGCCGACGTCAGCCCAGGTGACGTCGGGAGTGGTGGCAAATCCCTCGCGCCGCACGCTGGGCTGCACCTTCTTCACAGCTGCCTCAAAGTCTGCCTGAGTGATGGCGCAGCCCGCCAGCTGGGCGACTGTGAGCGGGCGAGGTTCGAGCAGCTGTTCCTTTGCTGCCTCTGCTGTCAGCTCAGAAGTGGAGACTGCCAGAGCCAAGCCAGGACAGTCTGGAAGATCAACCCCTGCACAGCAGGAGCTGGGTGGGCGGCCTTCATGCATTGAGCAGCCCAGACTGTGGTCGATTGCCTGCAGCTTTGCCAGTGCTGCCTCTGCTACCAAGCCAGCCCATCGCAGTGGCGCGGTGTCCTTGAGTGCTGGGGCCAGGGTGCAGTAGCTATGGCATGGGGCACTGCAACGGTCTGTGTCAAAGTGCCTTCAATATACCGTTCACCTCAAGCACCCCAACAGTACAGGCAACGAATGCAGCCTAGCAGCATAGCACATCCCTCCTATGCAAGCATGGGGCAGATGCAGAGAGGGCACCTGCATGCTGTGCCTCCACACCACCAGCCAGCACAGCTGCCTGTGTCCCAGCTGTCTTGCGCTCACCCAGCAGCTCATGATTCAAGACCGATGCGCCAGGCTTGAAGCTCTCCACCAAGGCAGGCAGTGCACAACCACCTCGTGTGGCCGTCTGACCTCTAGGGAGGAGCATGCACCCCACGTGAGCACATCACTGCAGTGACTTTGCTGACGGCTCACCTGCAGTTGGAGCTGACTTGTGGGCATCCAGCAACTCAAACGTGCGGGTCACTGCAACAGCAGCGGCTTCCTGCACGAGGGCGGCCAGGTCTGCGCCCACATAGCCAGGCGTGCGCTTGGCAATCACGGCAAAGTCTAGCTCCTCTGCCAGCCGCAAGCCCCGTGACATGACCTGCCAGGGGCACAGAGAGCTCATGAGGTCCTGAAGTATGGGTACCAAAGAAGTAACGAAGAAAGCCTGCAGCGTAGGCTCTGCTATATGACCTGTAGGGTGCTGCGTGCACTTCAGATTTGACAACAGATTGAACATCAATCCTCAAATGTCATCCTCCAGCTTTGCGCAGACTCCAGTGTGGGGAGCTTGCAGGCTTTTGTGAAGATTGCAGGTATGCTCCACAGCTAGAGCAGATCGTGCAACATGACATTAGCGGTGCAAGCAGACCTTGAGCTCTGCAGCTGTGTGACAGACAGGAGTGCAGGGCATGAGGCGCGCCCATGATTGCAGGGCATGCTGACCTTCAGGATCTTGGCTCGCGCAGCATCGGTCGGGATGCCCATGCAGATCTCGCGATCAAACCTCCCAGCCCGCCGCAGAGCAGGGTCCAGGGAGTCCGGGCGGTTGGTGGCACCTGCAGGAGCGGAAATGGCAATTCACAGGTAAGACAATGCACAAAGATTCGCAACATCCAGCCAAGCCGCCAAGCTGCAGCACAGAGTTGTGCAGATGCGGGCAGTCAGTGTCACCAGCAATGGCAGTCAAAGCACAGGAAGTCAGCTGATGCTAGACCATTGCAGTGCAATGCCAGGAGAACATGGGCAAGGTGGTGGCACTTGCAGCAGCAGCTCTACCATTCATGTCTCTGCTGATTCTGAGCATGTGCCCCACAGGGTAGACATGCTTGCGAGGGCTGCAGTGCTGGGTTGCAGGTGCCCACATGGCCAAATTCAGATGCGCAACCTGCAGGCAGGATGCATTCAGCCAGGCTCCTCACCTATGACCACCACATGCCTCCTGGCACGCTTCAAGAGGTCCTCCCCCACTCCCTCAGCACCTGCTCCCGGCGCCCCCTCTGCGCCTGCGTCGCCCAGGTTGCCTACAGGATCTGGGCCTGCAGGCTCTGCGCTCAGGTCATCCATGCAGGCCAGCATCTGGGCCACAATGCGCCGCTCCATCTCGCGCTGCGCGGTCTCGCGCTTGGATGCGATGGCATCAATCTCATCTGCAGGCAGCGCAGGCCTCATGCTCAGCAGAGACATCCTCACCACAGGCAGCATAGCAGTCAGCATCACGCTTAGCTGCCTGTGCATTGATCTCATCTGCTGGCAGGCAGCTGGGTTGTCACCATTCCTGCGCTTGGCTGCCATGGCCTCAAACTCACCTGTGGGCAGGCATGTCTATTCTCTGCAGGCCTCCCCGCACAGGTCTTGCCTGCACAGCATGCACTCTGACAGCCACCCAGGCTGGAGATAACCCAGCCAAATGCATCCCGTTTGCTGAGCTGCACTTTGAGAAACTTGCATGTTTGCTTCATTGACTGCATGATGGTTTCATTGAGATACCAAAGCTGAGTAGTAACAGGTCTGAAGGAGGTGCTACAGGCGACCAATGTGCACACTGCACAGAGTCCACAGGCAGCGCCCCGGAACATCGCCAATGAAAGCAGCTGCTGAGCCCCAGCAGGCCAGACAGACCATCGAGAAACAGGTGACATGTGATGCAAGAGCTCACCTATGAACACGATGCACGGTGCTGCGCCGATGGCGTCCTGGAAGAGCTGCCGCACCTTTGCCTCAGACTCGCCTGCAGGCAGAGCAGTGCAACCTTTATGCTGCAGCACGCTAACCAGGGTACAGGCTTTAGCAGTGCAGCCCCTTAGCGCTGTAGCCCACCTCAGGCAGGTGCAGCACAGTGCTGCAGCTCCCTTAGCAGGTAGATGTACTGCGGGCAGGGCACCCGCTCAAGCAGCACACTGTTGCTTGCAAGCATGCACAGCCAAACCAGTGCCAGCCAAAGCCTGGGCACCTGGGCCTCAACTGTGACTGCTGGCAGCCCAGCCGCAAGTCTACAGGTCAGCCAAGCGCATCAGCAAGGCTCAAAGCAGACTGACTTCTAGAGCATCTAGATAGGACGTGCAGCTGGACACTGCCATTCTAACAAAAGAACCAGGACATCCTCTGGAAACAGCCGCCCAGGACTGCTTACAATTGGCAACCAGCTGCCTACCTGACATGCCCGAAACAATCTCAGGGGCCGCAATTTTGAGGAATGGAACCCCACACTTGTTGGCGATGGCATTAGCGAGTGCAGTCTTGCCGCAGCCCGGTGGGCCATGCAGCAGAAGACCCCGGGGAGGCTTGACGCCAAGCCAGGCATACACCTGCAAGGCATGCAGAGGACAACTTGCAGATGTGGGTCAAGATCACAATGCACCACATGCCACTGCAGCAACAACATCTCATGCAATTTGAGACAGGCAACGTGCTGATGTGCAATCTTATAGGAGTGTGTCCTGTAGGCTCATCAACTGCCAGGACTCACAAGCAGCAGCCACGCTTACAGCTGTGCATTGTGTGCCCAATCACGCGTCTGACTGTGGGTGCTGCAGGATTTTCCCAAGGATGGCCACCACAGATATGGTGGGCCGCCTGCTTGTCCCACCTCTGGGTGCTGCAGGGGGTTCTCAATGAGGTTCTTGATCTCCTCCAGCACAGGCTCGATGCCTCCAAGATCCTCATAGGTGACAGAGCGCGGGGCTGCAGCCAATGCAGCTGCTGTTTGGCAGAGGCCATGCATGTGGGCAAAGGGGAGTACCCTGTGACAGGACTTACATGAAAGAGCAGTCTCAGCATAGTGCAAGAAGGAGCCCGTACATGTGACACAGCAGTGTGAGGCCTAGGTGCTGCATCTGAGCGGGGAGCATCCCGGTCAGAAGACTGGCATGAAACAGGTCAATGTTGACCGACGCTGTGCTGCCTCTAGGCACTGAGCAAACTGGCGGCTATGCATGTGACGCAGCAGCATACAGATTAGATGCTGCATATAGGGGCACCATCTGGCAAGAGGGGCAGAGCCATGCATGTGCCTCGCCAAGCTGCTGCCTGGTTGCAGAGAGAGAGGCTGCCCGGGACATGCGCAGAAGGGAAGGCATGTGACAAAATAAGGTTCTGACTGGCTGCTGAGCACAAGCCCACCTGAAAATTGAGCAGACGGCCTGCTGGTCTGCTTGGTCTTCAGCTGTTTCCGTGTGGCATTCCTGCAGCCGGGCACTCAAAAGCTGATTTGTCAGCATGACTGAATATGAGCCTGGCTAGAAATCTGCTAATGAGAGACGTAAGTGTGATGTTGTCAACCCCTTTTGTTAAGATTTAGATCAGTGGCAACTCCAGGGGTAACGCAGCAGAAGTAAAGAGCAGGTACTGATGGGTCATTGTCATCTGGTGCAGACTGCTGGAGCTTTTGAAGGAGATCAGGGTGATGCAGGGTGGTGAGCAATGCATCACTGCAGCAAGCCACCTGTCGGTCCCTGAATTGTCCACAACCTGCCTCCTGCGCTTGGCTCCTGTCAGGGGCTTGCTCTGGGAGGCTTGTCCCTGCTGCTGGGAGCCAGGCTGCGCAGCCAGTCCTGGTGCGGGACTTACACCTGTAAGGAGAGGTGTCTTGATGAGCAGGGAAGCCCAGCCATGCGGGCCAAGTCAGTGGCAGGGCTGTGAGCTCCTCAATTCTGTTTGGTGAGCGTATTGCACCAGGGCGGCTTTTGTCTCTCTCTGAGCGACAGCTGCAAGGCACGCACAACGCAAGGATGGCAGCTCTCGTGAATGAGCTTCTAGAGCAGGCAAATCTACAAGTAGCCCAGCTCACTGTGACTCTGCTCAAGCATTTGGCAAGCATGGCAGCCCCAGAGTTACCATCCTTGAAGGCCACGCTCGCACTAAGAGCTGCGCCACCCTCCGAGGCTGCACTTGCAGCTGCCTGCCTTGGGGGCTGCTCAGATCGCTGGCTAGGGTCGCCTGGCACTGCACCTGCACCATATGCACTGCCACTGGTGTTGATTTTGTTGCGTTTGCTTGAAGGGACTCCTGTGCATAGCTGCATGCGAGGCGGGAGACAGCTGCCCATGCCGGTTGGCCATCATTTGATGCAGATGAATAGGGCACAATGCAGAGGTGCAAGTGCATCTGCCCTCGTAACTAAATGCAGCAGGCACTGCACCCACCTGGGCCCACCTGCTGGGCAGCCAGAGCTCGCTGGGCCGCCGCAGCCACCAGGTGGGGCGCAGCGAAGGCAGCTCCCTCAGCCAGCACCCCGGCCATGTCCAGCAGCTGTGAATCTGGCTGCCCTGTGGCCCCTGGCAGTGCTGCTGCAGACTGGGGCTGAGCAGCCGGCTCCCCGCTGTCAAGCTTGGTGTACATGTTCGCCAGGGTGCTGTTCAGGCGCGTGGCCTGCAAGGGAATTGTGGGAGCTGACTTTGGGTCAAGCAGAGTCCCAGGCAGTGTGATGGGCTATGCACGCTTAAGCATGAAGCATCCCGCAGCAGCACTCACGTGGGCAGCCGCCAACATGCCAAGCTCAGCAGACTCCTCCAGGTCTCCACCAGAACTGCTGTCGCTGTCAGATTCCCCAGCGCTGGAGTCGCTGGCACTGCTGCTGCCGCTGTGATTGCCAGAGGCCCTGCTGCGCCTGCTGAGGTGCTGATCCTCAAGGGCCTGCAGCAATGGAACTGCTGAACCTCTGACTGATACCTTTGCAATGTGCTGTGGCTGGTAGCAGATTGATGGCCTGCCTGCAGCAAGTGATGCTGACGAGGTAGCTCAACAAAATCTATTGGCTGCCAATACAGCGATAGAGCAATGCCAAACTTCGACGCACCTTCAGGTGCTGCTCAGGGCGGCTCAGCTTGCCCTCAGACTGGAGGGTCTGCACCACTCTGGCAACCTCCTTGGTGAAAGGGCCATCCTTTTGCCTCTGGTACATAAGGAATGCCTTGCGCAGGTAAGCTGTGGTGGCTGCAATGTCAGTGGGGTCATTTTCCAGTGCATAGGCTTCGATGCGAGGCCTGAGCTGTCCATGTGGGGAGCTCCTCCTAGCAAAACGAGCTTTGTGCACCATCTTGGGCTTCATCGCTGTTCATGCAACCATCTGACTCGTTCCACACTGCCATCTGGAGGGAGAGAATTCATGTCCCCATTGGGTACCAATTCAAGTAGCCTGCAGCAGACTCTCTGCAAGCCACCGGATACAGTTGTTATATCTGGATAGCAATACCCTGACAGGGGAGTCTGGGAACGAGGCTTAGCAGCCCCATTGCTGTCCCTGGGCGAGCTGCCCATGGCGCTCTGCAGGAAGCTCTTCATTTAGCAGTAGTAATACCTTGTTGCACCAGAGGTAGAGGCAGCTGCAGGTCACCTGCAGGGTGGCCATGAGGCTTTCTGACACCTTCCAAAACCAGTTCTGTGATATGCAGCACAGTCTGCAGTCAGAAAGGTCACCTGAAGCACACAACAGGGTCAGCACTTCTGCTGGCTTGTTGTGATCCAGAGCCAGGACCACCTCAAATGTGCAGGCTGATCCTGCTGCTCCTTGTTGGCTTAGGGGCAAGCTGATGCATCTCAGACAGTGTTGCTGGCCATGGCTCGAAGTCCACAGGCCAGCTGTGGGAGTTGCTCCTTCACAGAATCAGTAGGCACGCAAGGAGCTTCAGACACTCACATGCAGCTGAAGCAGGCTACCAGTCTTTCAGTCTCAACTGGCCTTCTGTCAATATTGCTCCAGCACAATTTGGCACATGCATTCCATTTTCAAAAGTCCAGGCTGCTGGGCCAGACAGGGTAGGAGCGCTTGTACAGGCTGGTACACACGGCATCGCTCTGCTTGATGTTGCCATCAAAGATGCACTTCATGGAGCCGTGCGTCCCCACAGGCTCCTGTAGGCAGGAGGGAGCCAGCTTGGCAGCCGCTGGCAAGCTTGCACGTCAATCTGGCATGTCAAGCTCTCAAAGTTTCTGCCACTGTTGCCGAGTCACGCGTCAGGACAGCCGCAGCAAAGTCAGGTCAATTAGGGCACCATGCAGCTCCAAAAGGCGCGGCCCTGGCGCCCCTGGACTGGCCCAGAGCTTCAATCTGCTGCTGACCAGGTCATGCCATGCCATACCATGCCTTGCCTTGCCAACAACGATCAAAACATTCCTGTAGAGACTTGCACCACGTCCCACTGATCAGCAGCTCATCTTGATGTGTCCTGCCACGCCAACAGCAGCAGCGATCGACACTGCAGCAGGGCCTTGCGCCCAAGGCGCCCACTCTTCCCATGCCGCGCCAAGGGCAATGGCAACAGCAACTGGCTCGCATCACTGCATTACGCAGCACCCTGCTGATAATCATCAGCAGCTGACCTTGATGCGCCCGCGGCGCCCATGCTTGGTCCACAGCTCCAGGGGCCGAAACCACCTCACATCATCAGGGCTGTGAAACATCCAGCGCACCACCGCCTTCTTCTTGTGAACCTTCACGGGGTAGCCTGACAGGGTGATCTTCTTTAGGACGACGCGGTCTGGGTTGCAGCTGCGCAGGGAGCCTGCAGGAGAGCACTCGATCTCTCAGCAGACGGCAACTGCTTGCTGCTGGGATGGTACATGCAAAGATGCTGAGGTCTGGGTGCTGCAGAAGCAAGGCTCGCATGCAGCTGACCTCAGCTTCCCAGAGTAGCATGCGGACAGGCTATCTGTGGCAACGCTGTGAGCTTTAGTCAATATCAGTGTTGCAGTCAGACGTTATGAGCACTCCTCCCAGAAGCAAAGCAGCCACTGCTGCCACAGGGTCGCACCATGCCCGTCAACACGAAGGCGACAGACGCACTCATCAAGTTACTCACCTGATGCCACCAGCTCCAGGCTGCCCCCCTCTGTCTCCCGGAAAGCCAGCAGCGGCAGAGGCGGGTAGCTAATGGGGCCATACACTGACGCGCTGACCTGAAGGCATTGTGCTATCATGAGCTGAGCCATGATGCTGCCCTGGGCAGCTGGTTGTTTCTCAGTTCATGGGAACAGCAGTGCGCAACTTGCAGCAGCCAGGTGAGCTCTCAACAGCAGCAGCCGCATGGCAAACACAACAGCTTGCCTGCCTTCCATCATGCAGGTAGCGCTCCAGCTTGTGTTTGTCTGCCTGGGGCTCGTCTGACGACAGGATGGGCCGTGCAGAGAAGGTCCTGCAACAATCAGGCATGGGCCTTGCTGAGGCATGCACAGAACGGGCCTCCGTCATCCAATAAGCCATGAGCTGACAAAGAGCTATTGCCAGCTTGACCCACTCAGTCTCAGTGAAGTAAGGCAAGACAGGTCGGAACGACCGTGTAAGAGTTGCAGCGTGACCGAGGCTAGGGTGGGATTCCAGGCCAGGATCGCAGCAGCAGGGTCCTTCACAGCTCTGAGCAGCAGGGTTGCTGCGCACCTGAGGCCGGAGCAGAAGAGAAGCTCTGCCTTGTTGGGGATGCTCCCGACCTGGCTGCTGGCTTTGCGGATGCTGAAGTTGAGCACAGACAGCTTGGTCTCGTGCTGCAAGAGACCGTGCAGCAGAATTGGCATACCCTTGCCCTGCAGGCAAGCTTCTGTCTCAATGGAATGCCTCAGTGTTCAGAGAAGGGGAGAACACGACCTGAAAAAAAGGCAGATGGGCTGCAGGGGTAATGATTGCCCTTCACCACACAGAGAAGGGTGTGGAGAGCAAGCTGCACACAACAGTCACAGCTGGCAGGGGAAGACAGGGGAACAGCTGGTCTGATGCCAGACACACGCAACAAGGCTGCTGGGGCTGCAAGCTCCACACGCCTGTGCAAAGGCAGCGGTGGCCTGCACAACTCGCTGTGCAGCGTCAGCGGGGACGTCTGCAATGTGCAGCTCCACATAGCTCCCTGCCGCGACGCCATGCACGTCGCCCGGCTTGCCTGCGGCCTCTGCTGCTGCCCTGGCTCTGCAATGTGAGAGGCGCAATGCTTGCCAGCCAGACTGGACACAAGCACAGGAGCAAAGAGGCGGCCTGGCAGGAGGAGCATTGCTCAGCGTGAGGACTGCTTGCAGATAGGGCAGGTTTGAGGGATGTGTCCCTGTGGCTGCTGGGCCCCTGGGCAGGGGCCCAGCTGGAGCACAGCTTACATTCATGCAGCTGTGCAAGAACCCTCAGCTGTCAGGCCTGACAAGTTGAGGAGGGGCCATGTTGAGGCAACACGCAGCCTGCGATCGCTCGGTGCACGTATGTTGCATTGTAGCATTGCCCAGGCCATCTGGTCACAGCCCACACCATCAGCACCATATCCCCTCCATGCCTGGACTGAGTTGTCGCAAGCAGAACCTGTAGCAGCGCTTGCCAGCAGTTCACCTCTTGTGAGCGCGCTTGAAGTTCTCGAATGCAAAAGTCTGGGCGTACTCCGCTGGCAGGTCCTCCTTTGGGTCCCAGGGGCTGGCCCTGAAGCTCTTGAGCCCGCGATAGCGCGCAAACCGCTGACGCGCTGGCATGCCGTCAGGCGTGTCCATCTGCAGTGAGGGGTGCATACTTCAAGCAGCCTTATGAGGTGTTGGTAGAGCACCTGTGCACAGCCATTGCTGAGACCAGCAGGAAGGCTGCGCCTTGTGCTTTGGAGAAGCTCTGCAGCCGGTCAAGGAGCAGTGCAGGTCTGCAGTGACAATGTATGTGCCATTGGGACCCCTGTCAGTGCTTGTAGAGCAGGCCAGACAATCAACAGCATGGCGTTGCAAAGCCCAGCGCCTGCCCCACCTCATCAGGGCACACAGCAGGACTGCAGCAAACTATGTCCTGCCTCAGAGAATCTGTTGCACAGATGATCAATTGTTTTTTTGCACAGCCAAGCTGCCGGCCTCACCTCATCAGGAAACTCAATGTCGTCCTGCTCTGCTCTGCGCCGCTTCTTGGCTGCGCTGGCGAGCTGCGAGTCACTATCCTCCACATCCTGCATCAAAGGGTAGGAGACAAAACCTTGAGCCAAGACGCTTCTGGGGTGCATGCAAACACAACACCATCAGATGGATTCTGGTGCCATAGCGTGTGTCCTCTATATCATCATTGACCCCATGCTGCCATCAGGTGTTTTGGGCTCATGCCAAGCAACCTCACTCCCTCACCATCACATGGTCAAGTACTTGCACCCGCAACCCTCACACACAGCACTCACAAGCATGTCGTCTGTTTCATCGTCGTCCTCCATGCTGCCACCAGCATCGCTGGCCTCTACAGCGCTGTTCCCCTGCTGCTGGGGCAGGGCAGCGTCCTCATCGTCTGAGCTGGAGGAGAGGTCGTCGGGCCCTGCTGCCTCGGTAATCCAGGCGGCTTGGTAGTCGGACGTGCCTTTGGGGAGACGCTTCCTGCTGGGAGCAGTGGACGGCGCTGTGTGAGCATCTGCGAGCTCCTGCAAGGCAGCAAAACGCACATGCTGGTGAGCAGTTCAGGCGCGACAGGTGACGTCCTCTTGAGCAGATGCTTCCTGCCGGGAGTGGTGGATGGCACTGCCTCTGAATTTGCCAGCTCCTGCAGTGCATGGGTAGCATGGCATGCAACGACGCACCCACAGCCGGGTAACAAGGGGCGCTGGGGGGGCTGCAAGGCACCTGTGCAGCTCCTGTTGCCGCACCAGCAACTGAGAGCGTTGCAGCGTGTATTGCCACAAGATAGCAGTAGGGCATCTGGAAGCACCTGAGGCTGATGTCAACCAGCAGGTGCCAAGCAGCAGACATATCAATGCGTCAAGGCCTGGGCCCCCAAGCTCATGTGTGCTGTTCCCAGATCTTGTGTGCACATGTGCGGAGCAAAGGACTGCGCGGAAGCCCAGACTGCAGCCCTCAGCTTGGCTGTCAACAACACTGTGCAGCAAGGCAGCTTGGCAAGCCCTGCCTCACCTGAGCAGTGGGCCACGTCTGCTCTCCTTGCAGGGGGTCAGCCTCATTCAAGCGCTGCAGGGAGTCCTGCAAGACCGGATCTGGCACCAGCACACCTGCAGGCCCAGTGCATGGCAGTCAGACAGGCAATGCTGGCCGCATGCAAAGAGCTGGAGGCAGTCAGCCAAAATGCCCATCTGGTGCCGCCAGCGCTGCCCAAGCAGCTTTGAAGGCTATAGGCCCCATCAGACTGAGTCGGGTTGGCAGAAGCAAACCTCGAGCAGTGACGAATGAGACCGGCGCCTCTGACGGCGAGACTGAGCAGCAATGATGCTGTCAGGACAACTGCTTCCACTCCCATGTCCTGAGGCACGCCTGCTGCAGGCCCTCGCCCAGGGAGCAAAGGACAGGCCTCAGAGGCATGCTGGCCTGCGGCGTGCCTTGTCAGCAGCAGACGCAGCAGGGCAGGCCCAGTGCCCTCTCACTCACTTGACATGTGAGCATCAGATGAGTCTGCCTTGGCACCAGCACGCTCCTTTCTGGCGCCAGTGGAGGCCACGTCGGGCTCTGGCATGGGCAGCACTGCGGCCTGCTGCAGCAGGAAGTCGCTGCAGCCCTGGATGTGCACCGCCTGGTTCACTGAGAGCCCCAGACCCCTCACAAACCCTCTGCAGCATGTCCAGGCACAGACTCAGCTGTCTGGAGGCAACATGCCTGAGGAACTGAGACACAGACCACCATCAACTTGCGGTTCTTGCAGATATATGCCCAGGCAGCAATACTGCAGAGCAGCGCCCACCCAAAACCATGCAGGGGGCTGCTGGACCGCAACACTCCCTCGAGCACATATCTCTCAGCTGCACCTGACAATGCAGGTCCCCTTGGCCGCAGCATCTGAAGTGTCAAAGGCCGCCTCCGCCTCGTCAATGGATACCGACGGCCTCTGCTGGCGCCACAAAGGCAGGCCGGGATGGACCTCTGCCAGGTGCCGCACCACCTGCTGCGCGTCCTTCGGGGAGTTGGCTGCCAGCACCCTGTGCTCGCCCGGGATCTGCAGGGCACGCAACAGGAGTGACTTTGCTCCTCTGCCAGGTGCAGCGGCACTTGCTGGCCCTGCTTGAACGGTTTGGCAGCCACACCCTTCGCTCACAAGGGGTCTGCTGGACGCAGTGCAAGCAAAAGGGACTCTGAATCTGCCCCGTCCTGCAGTACCTGAGCCCCTCTTGAGAGCATCACTGTGCACTTTGGAGAGGCCTCGTTGAGCACAAGGTACAGGCAGTAAGACTGCCTGCTACAGCATGCTGCATACAGCGAGGACCAGCTCCATTGAGATGCATGTTGAGACCTCAGGCAGGGCATTGTTTGCCATGAGCAGTGGAGCTTTTGGTCCAGGAGGCCCGTGTGCATCAGCATGTCCAGCTGCAAGTCTGGGCAGCACTCGCCACGCCACAGAGATACCAAAATCACAGAGGTGGTGGCCCCTACGGCCCACCTGGGATGAGACAGCCGCCTCGCCCAGCTTCTTGGCTGCCGCCCGCTCCTTGAGGGTGGCCTCGCTGCTGCCCTGCACTGCTGCCATCAGCCCCGGCAGGCCCATGGTGCGCAACACCGCCAGAGCTGCCTCACCAGCAGTGTCCAGCAGCACAGATCCCTTCTCGCCCGGCAGCACTAACAGCACCACCTGCAGGTCAAGCCACTCTGAGAGCGGGCTAGTTGCTCTGCTGGTCACAATGCTGGACAAGCAAGGCCAGTCTGTGGGTGCATACCGGTTGCATGTGGCATCTGTATGTGATGCACTGTTGTGCAAAGATGCTAACATCTTCCGCACATACAGCTCCCAGCTCACAGGGCGCCCCCCAACCCTGTGACATGACCCGGTGCTCACCTCAGCAGTGGAGGCGACTGCCACCATGTCAAGAGGGTTGCTGCGGTCTGGGGGCGGTGGCAGCAGCCTCAGCTGCCGTGCCTGACCGGGCACAGCAAGTGTGCAGGGCTGCAGCCCTGCAAGCGTCGGCAGGGACCAGCTTGGAGCCTCACTCTGCAGCTCGCAAGTGCGCCTGAGGACGGTAAGATGAGACAGCAGATCAGTCTGGAGGTAGCGCACCGCGAAAGCTTTCTTGCTCCCAGTGACTCATTGAGTTGCCTGCCCCCCGCTCTATCCCTTCTTTCTCCATATTCAACCTCCATCTCTCATCATAAGACCCGCCTTGCTAACAAACAGCAGGATTGTCGCCTCAGTGCCCAAAGATGGGTGCTATGAAGGTCAAGGCAGCAGCAAGGCACCTAATCAGATGCGCAGGCCATGTCTGTGTGGGTGTTTCCCGTTCCAAATGACTGGCATGGGGCCTTGCTCACGTGTGGGTATGTGCTCATCTTCCAGCTCCATGCCGTGCGGCCTGTCTGCCCTCGGCGTGACTGGCGGCTGTGCCTCCTGTGGGCGGCAGGCCGCCACCATGTCCCCCCAAAGGCGAGGCAGGTCCACATTGTCGGAGAGGGGCAGCAGGCACACTGTCAGCGGGGCCCCAGGGTTGCGCCGCTGGCTGAGCACCTCCTCTCGCTTCTGGGCCCTGCAAAGCACGTGGCGCTGAGTGAACAGAGTACTGACGATGCCGCTGCATCGCAGGGCGGCCAGGTGCAAGGAGAAGAGTCAATGGTGGCCCTGTGATTGTGGGCCTGCAGAGCATGTTGAAAGTGAGATAATAGGTGAGAGTGAGCTGCAGCTGAGCCTGAACAGCCCCTGCCTGTGTGACATGCAACCAAGGCAGCTGCCATTATGTACTGCAGTTGAACGCCAACTGCCCTGCTGGTGTTGTGGTGCACAGCCACAACAGGCCGATGATGTCAGGATACAAGCGCCTGTCAGCACTGCTGCGGCTTCAGGAGGTGCAGGTCTGCCCACCTGCGGGCTGCTGCCACCTGATGCCGCTGCTGCTTGCTGTGCGTCGGCTGGGAGGAAGCCTTGATGGACTGGCGGTGTCCCCCCGCCTTGGCGGCCTGGTGCTTAGAGCGGGCACTGGCACCTGCGTGCCGCCCAGGCTTGTGGGGCTGCAGGCAAGGGAGTCCAGGACCTGGAGGGTCTACAAGTGCTGCGCACAGAGCTTTCAGCACTATCGACACTGTGCATAGTCTGTGGGTTGGGACAGATCCTGCCTCTATCCAAGATGTCACAAGACTACAGTTACCTTATTCTTTTGCCCATGAGCACTGGGCCCGGCCATTTTGCAAGTTGCCGACTTGAACGGCTGACTTTCCTCAGATCGGTGTACTCACTCCTGCTGCATCTTTGGTAGCTCTGCAAATGACTGAAGCCCGCTCGAACTATCTGTGTTGGCCAGGCAGCTGACCTATGGTACTTTCCTTCCGTGCACCCCAGAGGGCGCACAGCACCCAGAGCTTCAGAGGCATGAGAGATGTGCTCAAGAAGCGTGTCGGGGACTACGACATTGGCCGCACGCTAGGAGAGGTAAGGCCAAGACTTTCCTGCCCCACACAGAGCTTGGCCCTCTGTCATTGGCTGCTTGTACACGTTCAGCTGGGATGCAGGGCACATATGCCAAGGTAAAATATGGAGAGCACAGGGAAACTGGAGAGGCTGTGGCAATCAAGGTCAGGCAAGATCAACATCTTCCCACTGCAAGCTCTGTCTAGCCTCAGCATATGCATGCACCAAGAAGCAGTCTAGTGCAGCTGACAGGTGTTCACTGGGCTTACATAAACATGCTTGAGGTGCATGGTGAAGTCTGAGAGAGCCCTGAATTGGTGTGCAGGTCATGGACAAGGACAACTTGATTCGTAACAACATGGTGGCCCAGGTGACATGCGTAGAGGCAGTGCACAGCACAGCGCAGCAATGAGGCATTGCTGTGTTCACACGTTGAGGGGCCGCATCAGCCAGCCCGAGCTGTCGCAGCACTCTGCAACCGAAATGTGTAGTGCACGAGGCTGTGCAACTGCTGCCCTCTCTGTGAGAAGATCAAACAGGAGATCTGCTGTTGCACACCCTGCAGCCCACTCGTGGAGCTGCACTTCCTCACATGCTGCCTGCAGATCAAGCTACACAGCAAGTGCACCTCCTGCCTGCATGCTTGAAGAAGCCAGCGCCAGTTTGTGGTGCCCATGTGGCTCATTGAGACCTCCTTCTCCGTGTGCAGATCAAACGGGAGATCCGCATCCTGAAGCACCTGCGCCACCCCAATGTGGTGGACCTGAAGCAGGTCATGGCCTCCAAGACCAAGATCTACATGGTCATGGAACTGGTGGCCGGAGGGGAGCTGTTTGACAAGGTGGTGGGCGATGGGCCTATGCCGGTGAGTGGGTCGGGGGTGTGGGCAGCCTAACTTGCCGGCCTGTGCTGTAGCTGCACAACAGCCTGTGGCTGGGGGGTCAGAGTGATAGACACATGCTGGTGAGTGCCTGGCTGGCCTGCTTTCATGTGGCGCACTTACGTGAGGTGTGCTTGGTAGTAACCAGGTGTGCTGCAAAGTATCGGGCAGCAAAGCTTTGAACAATTGGGTGCTGTTCTCCTGAGGAGCAGCAATGCAGGCTAACTGCTTGTCTCCAAACAGCAGAGCGCCATGTGTGGGGCGCCTGCAGCGATCAGCATGCTAGCAGTCATGGCTAGAATTGCTGGCAATGGGCTGCGTGTCAGCTGTCTACCAGTACCCTGGCCTGCCTGCAGGAGACAGAGGCCCGCAAGGTCCTGCAGCAGCTGCTGGACGCCCTGGAGTACTGCCACAAGCGAGGCGTGTTCCACCGGTGAGTGCTGCATCATCGATTTGCAGGGGCCTGCCGGCATGCGCCCTGCATGTCAGAGGATGAGTCCCTCCGCTGTGCTCTTGCTGAGCTGGCTCTAAAGATTGCTGCTGGCAAACTCAGCATCCATGCGCAATGCTGGGTCGGCATCAATGACCACACGAGTGGCTGCAGTCTGTGCAAACTTCATGCTGGGTGCCTGTTTCAAGCACAGAGCCACACCCTTGCCGTTGGTCTTCATGCGTGTGAGGGCCCTCTGAGCCAGCAACGCTCCTGCAGGGACCTCAAGCCTGAGAATGTGCTCCTGGCACCCGATGGCACCATCAAGCTGTCAGATTTTGGCTTGGGCCACCTGGCCGCTGCAGCCCTGAACGACAGCATGCTGCAGACCACTTGCGGGACGCCCAACTATGTCGCCCCCGAGGTGCTCATGCGCAAGGGGTACAAGGGCGGGCCAGCCGACATCTGGTCCCTGGGTACGCCCTGCAGCCCCTTTGCCCGTCCACTCCGGGGGTGTTCATGTTGACATGGAGGGCCGCCGGCATCTGGTCCTGGGTCACGCCAGCGGCCTGACTGGCCTCATGAGAACAGACCCGGGGCCCTGAGGGTTCAGGTGCTGGTTGAATGCAATCGGTACAAGGGCACATGTGTCAGCATCTGGTCCCTGGGTGAGGAGGCAAACGCATTGCCTGATCAGATTGGGTCGAGTGAGTTGATGGGCACAGTCCTGCTGTCCAGCGGCGGCCTGCTGACACCTTGTCCCTGAGCAAGGCAGGCGACCACACGTATCTGACAAGGCCAGGAGTCGGGGCCTAGGTGCTGTGTGCAGAGATGACCTTGTTTCCTTGGGGAGCCACCTTGTTGTTACTTTCAATGGGGACACGCCTTCCACAGAAAAGCAGCAAGCGCTGTCAATACAGACCCAGATGCACCTGACCTCCATTGTTGGCTGCTGCCTCCACTCCTTGCGGCAGCAGCCTGTACGCCGCCATCCACACCGTGATGCACTGCAGGCTGTACTGATCCTCGCTTCATAGGGCACACCCAACTCATCATGATTGTGCAGGCTGCTGCCTGTACACAGTGGTGGCTGGCTACCTGCCCTTTGACGAGCCTACCCTGCCCACCCTCTTCCGCAAGATCTCCGCAGCCGACTACCCCGAGCCCCCCTGGTTCTCGTCAGGGCTGTGCGACGTGCTGAAACGCATGCTATGCCCCAAGATGAAGGACAGGTGTGAGGTGTCAGCCAGCACCCTGAGATCAACTGCGTGGTCTAGGCTGCCGATGAAGATCGGCTCGAGCCCAGGGCAGAGAAGGCGTTTTGCAGCAGCAGCAGTCTGTGCCTGCTGCCAGGCTCGTGATAGGGCTGATGCTGGGGTTGTATGTCTTCGTCCCTGCAGCTGCACCGGGAGCAATTGCATCGCAGCCTAAAGCTTTGTTTCACATGTTGAGGGGTGGTTGCCCTGAATGTGGCCCTCACCACTGCCATGCTTGGGCAAAAATTTTGCAGCCCTGCAGAGCATGCCCTCGGTCCCAGCAGAGGGGCCTGAAACACGCATGCAGAAGCTGTGCACCTGTTGCACATGGCGGCCCTGCAGGGCAGCCTCCCGTGGAGCAGGCCTTGAGGGCCATCTCTCAATGTGACAGTGTCTGTCTGGGTGCAGGGCAAAAAGTGCAGGTTGGCTAAGCTCGCCTTGGGTGCATGAGAGGCCTCAGTCCATGTATACAACAACTGCTGCAGCTGTGCCCTGTGCTGGGGTTGCAGCGCTGTTGCTGAGCAGGCAGTGTACCTGCAAAGCTGGAGGCTCCCTTGTGTTCCCCTGCAGGGCCACCATTGCAGAGCTGCGGGGCATGCCTTGGGTGCGACAGGGGTACAACCCAGCCAGGGGGCTATCGCCGCGGACCTCTGGGGACTCTGATGGCAGCGATGATCACATGTTTGACGAGACCGTGGAGCCTCAGTACCTTGATGAGGTGAGGCAGTGGGAGGCCTGCATGCTGAGTCCAATGCATGTTTGCTGAAACCACGCTCAGCAGGTCTGTAGATGGTAGCTTGGGTTGCTTGAGTGTGTGCCCACATGTTTGGCACCACCATGAAGCCTAGATGAGGCGCGCTGGTGAAGTCTTTGTGTTGATAGAGGGCTTGGGGCCATGCTGTTCATGTGGTGCACACAGCGTGTCCCAAGCTGCTCGCCCAGATCCTGCACATCCACAGACCGCCCTCACCTGTGCCACTTTCTTGTTGTTCAGCAAGGCAGGGATGCAATGCAGCGCAGCTGCGAGTTGCTGCATGTGGCCCTCTTGCGGCATTACATGTGCACAGGATTGCAGGAGGTAGCCTGCTCCCACTGCTCTGCAGGCCTTAATCAGCAGGCGAGCCTCAGGCACATTGGTGTCAGGGAAGCAGCTGAAGAAGATGAACGCCTTTGAGGTGTGTACCGCCTGCAAGCATGTATCTCTGCTGATATGCCCCATGGGTGGCAGGCTGCTGGCAGTGGCGTCATGCATGAAGGCGATGCAAACCATCACTGTGCAGAATGCCAACACACTGAGCACAGTGGCATTTACTGCCTGCAGCTGATCAATGCAGCACTGGACATCAGTGCCCTCTTCGCGGCTCGAGAGGACACTATTGCCAGACACACTCGCTTCACCAGCCGTGCCGAGCCAGCAGCCATCTTGAAAGGCATCGAGGCAGCAGCTGGGCGCCTGGGGGGTGCCAGCAAGCAGCGGGGCCACAACAGGCAAGCCCACCGTACGCTACCTGTGCCACTGATTATGGTTGGGACTCTGCTTGGGACACTTGTAAGCAGCAATTGCACAATTGGGCCGTGCCGCCTTCTTCACATTGACATCACTGATGTCAGTCTGCTGCCAGCTTGCCTAAGCTTTTTGAAGGGGCCGCTGAAGGCAGCAGCTGGGCGCGCGCGGCTGCCAGCAAGCGGCAAGGGCACGGCAGGTTAGCAGCCAGTGCCGTGCTCCCTGCAAGTGTGCAATGTTTCATAAAGCTACTGTCGAACCTGCTGGTTCTGGCTGCAGGCGGTGCTGTGGGGTACAATGACCAAAGCCTCCTTGCAGCTGCACTGTCAACCAGCTGCACTTCTCAACTCCTGGCACCATTAGCAGCCCTCATGCAGGCGGCTGAGCGCCTGAACCCCTGCTGCTTCCCGTCGCAGGCTATGCCTGCAGTGTGACTAACAACCTGGTAAAGCCCTCCCCTGACCCACAGTGTCCATGCTGATCCCCTGCTGCAGGCTGCGACTGCATGCCCCCGGACAGACGGGCCCCCTCAGCATAGGAGTTGAGGTGCTGGACGTGGTGCAGGGGATCTACATGGTAGAGGTGGTCAAGGGCAGAGGGGCATCTCCAGACTTTTATGCCTTCTACAGCCAGCTGACAGAGCAGCTGCAGGTGGGTGTCTGGCGTGTTGACCAAACACGCATGCAGAGACCCACAAGACAATGTTCAAGGGAGGGGGGCATTCCCAAACTGTTCTACCTTGGGTGGCCCTTGTGGATGACTGCAGGGCTTGCTCGCGCCTGAGATGAAAGGCAGCAGCCTAGGATATGCCTTTGCTCAACAGCAGCCTTCAGGCCTTCACAAGGTCAGGGCACAGCCTCTGGGTAGTCTGGTGGGCCTCTGCACTGATGCGATGGCAGACGCCCTTGCAGCTAGCGATTCAACTGCAGCTGTTGCATTTTCGATGTCAAGTGGTGCAACTCCACACACTGTGTGTGCAGGACCTGATTGCTCGCAATGCTCTCCCACCTGCTGCGATGGCAGCGCCCCAGACACAGGGGCCATGAGTGCCACCAAGCCACAGGGGAGCTCAGGCAGCAGCGCTCCAGAGAAGGTACTGCAGAGATCCAGGATGAGACCCAGGCGCAGCTGCGATGGCAAGCTAGTTGACAAGGACAGCATGAGGGCAGAGCTGATGCAGAGCAGTGGTGGGGTTTTCAGGAGCAGTGGCAGAGGCAGGCAGATGTGGCAATAGCAAGGCGGTAGCTGCTAGACAATGCTTTGGGTGCAGCAGCATGCAGGCTGTTGCCAAAACAGCTTAAGCGGCGATCATCCATGCCAGATGGGTGATAGGCAGGATGCTCACATCATGGGAATGACTTTAGCAAAAAAGTGGCACATACAGACAGAGCATAGCATAGCGTACATCAATGATGGTATGCATTTGAACAAGACGTTGTTCACACAGGAACAATCAATCCAGGATGACATCAGTGACAGACTTAGCTGAACAAACATGAATCAAGTCATGTTCATGCCTCTGGCGGAGGTCGATCTGCACATGTAAGTCTCCTTCTCGGGGGCAGGCCGACTGCTGAGGAAGATGCTGCTGTACACATTGGAGCTGGCGCCCAGCGGCACCTTAGGGGGTTTTGACCGCTTCAATAGGGGCTGCTCTGCGGCTGGCAGCCCCTCAGCATCGCGCTTGCTGCCTGATTGAGGTCCTTTCAGCACAGCTGCCAGCTCCTGGGCCACAACGCCAGAAGTCACAGTGCTAAGGGCCTCGGCAGCATTAGCTGCCGCCTGCAGCCTGAGGGCATCCTGCTCAGCAGCAATCTGAGTAGTGGCAGCTGGCCCCTTGACAGCCTGCTTGTGCAGCTTCTTGCCCTTGGCAGCTGCGCGCTTGGCCAGCATGGCCTGCCTCAGGGCATACACCTCTTCCTCTGTTCCATTTATGGGCATCACATCTTCCTGAGAGAAATCGCCCACCAGTTCCTTAACAGCTGGAGCTGCCTGCAGTGCAGTTCTGGGCTTGGCCTCCTCACTGTCAGGATGCGCGGCAGGAGCAACCCAGGTGAAGGGCCAGTCGCGAGCTTCACACATCTGGCACAGCATGAGAGTCGAAGCATAGCTTGTACTGTGGTGACGTGACCTGGCTGGCCTTGCCAAAAATTGCTGCACCCCATCCCATCGCACTGAGCAGGGCAGAGGGATATTGCAGCAGTATTCCTGCTGGCAGTGCCACCAGCTCGCTGGCAGGAGGCAGCATCTGCCTGATACAGCATGCAGGTGCAGGCAAGCCTTAGCAGCTGTCGTTCCCCACTAAAAGGCTGCAGCAGGCCACACAGTCTGGTGCAACGTGCAGGACTGCGGGGCAGCACCTCGCCTCACCTGCTTGAGGGCTTTCTCGCTGACGACATGCCCCGTCTTGCGCAGCACCACAAACCTGAAGCGCCCGTTGAGGGGCGCCCCAGAGACGGGGCACACAAAGGGAGCGTCGTTGCCCGGCTGGAAGCTGCGAGCATCTGCCACGCTCCTGCCAGCTGCGCTGTTGGGCTCCAGTATGAGGTTGATCAGGTGCTTCAGGCTGGAGATGTGCGCCAGGGAGGCTGGCAGGGACTTGGTGAGCAGCGCTTGAACGACTGCATCCTTGTTGTACAGGCTGCCCAGCTCATCTGCCACCACTGGGGCTTGGAGCACCTCGCCTGAGAGGGTGCAGCGTGTCCACTGGGCCAGCTTGGCTTCTGCAGGGTTGACCTGCAGGGGGCCGCAGGGAGCGCCTCAGCCTGATGAGACAAGACGAGGTCAGAGAGGGGATGTTAGGTGAGCTTTGCGAGCAGCTTGGGTGCGTCGAGGCTGGGTCAAGCTCTTGAGGTGACTGCAGCCAGGAATGTGGCTTGGCTGTGCTGCTGCATAAAATGTGGCCTGGCCTGGGCAGACCGTGTGTCTCAGGCAGCGATCATAGCAGCTTGGGTGTGCGCTGCAATGCAGCCAGCGCTGGGCAGATCTCCGGGGGGGCTGGAGTTTCAGACACCTGCCGCTGGGCAGTGAAGATTGAATAGGGGGATGTCTGGACCGCGGTAAACAGGGGGCTCACGGAATCTGTCACCCTCTGTCCTTATGATCCAGTGCTTGATGTGGACGCCGGTTAAATGCAGGTGCTTCATGCACCCCCGAAGGGGCTCATCACCTGTGAGTGAGACGTCGCGCAGTGACTTTTTGAGTGCAGTGTGCTGAGGTGCCAAAGCAGGACACATTACGCTTCCAACATTTGAATGCTGCATGGCCAGTAATGAGGAGGGCCAGGTGCCCCAGTGAGTGACCAAGGCATGGCAGACTGACCTTATCTGCCTTCTTCTTGGCATACATCTCAAGGTAGCTGCTGCGTGACTCGGCGCCCGTGGAGCCTCCATCACCTCCGCCACCCCGCAGACGCAGGTGCACCGTCACAGGTGTGGAGCTGGAGATGCCAGCCTGCGCAAGGGTTATGTCGTCGCCCCAGCTGCGCCCCCTGTGCTCCAGCCACTGCAGAAATGATGGTGCAGTGAGCTCAGCCAGGAGCAGCGGCAGCTGAGGCTGCTGCTGTCCGCTCACAGAGCCGTTGTCAGGCAAGGCAGTATGGCCGCTAGAGCTTCTGCAGCCTGAGCTGCTGCAGCTGGCAGCCACAGGTATCAGTCAGGGCCGCACCATGTCAGCTTCAGCTGGTGCTGCTTCCCTCAGGCGGCGGCTAAGCTGCCTTCTGAGCACTCCGAAGCTGTCACAGGGGCTGGCAGGCACGCATACGCAGCCGATGGCGCCTCCGAACTTGGCTAGCACATGCATTTTCAAGACACTGAAATGATAGATTTAGAGTCCGAGCTTCAATGAACAGGCATAGCCCAACAGCTCGCTGGCTTGATATGAATCATACAAGTCAGAAAGCTTTTGCTTGCCTGGCAGGTATGTACAGAGCAGCTGGTGGACCAAGAAATTCCCACGCACATAGGAAGGTCACATCTGAATCTCATCCAGGCTGAGGTATGCCCCCAGTGCTGCCCAACCACATTGGCATGCTGGAGTCAGCGCTGCCATGACAAAGATGTCTGCGAAAGCGTGCTCTCTTCTGGACATGAGCTGATGCAACGATGGACAGCTGCATATCACTGTCCAGCTGGGTGCCCTTCTCACAGCGGGGTATGTGCAAGTTGAGAGGCAGGAGCACAGGCTTGGTGGGTGCAAGCTTGCTTGAGCCGAAGATTAGCTCCGCTCCTGTCTGCAAGCCATGGAGCAACTTGCTGAACCACTTTGAGGGCATCGAGCTTTGAGCAGCTGTGACGGTGGACTGAGCTATGCAATACGAATACCACCACCACCTGACCCTCCTCACTGCACCGCTGCCATCAAGGTGATGCAGAGCATCAGGTTGCCAACAGCTGCCAGGTGCTGCACCTCTCCTGCATAGACCTCTGTGATCAGAAACTCTTGACACAAATGGCGATTTTTGATGGCAAGTAACTATTTTGCTGTGTTGTTTGCCAATATTTGGTGAGAATGTAGCCTCCTGAGCAGGCCACTGAGCATCAATAAGTGCTTCAGCTCAGGTGAACGTAACACCTTGGCCAGGCCCAACCTTCAGGGCAACCTGAGTATCTGAGTGCATCTCCACAACATGAAGGCATGCGCCCCATGAGCAGCACCTTGAAGACCATCAGGACCGTCCTGGAGGTCAGTTTCACCCTGCGCAACATCTAGGATGAGGTTGTGAACAACCTGTGAATGGCAGGCTCGAGACTCAGCGGGAACTCCTGATCTCAGCATGGTAGCCAGGGCACTGTAGGAAGCAATACATCCGGGTCTGCTGGCTGTAGGCATGCAGCTGAGACATGATGAAGCAACCAGAAAGGCCAGCTGTGAGCTTGAATGTTCAGTGCAAGCCTGCATGGCATGCTCATGTTCCCAGCGTGCCAGCCAGTCAGGAAGACCATTTGCTTTTGGTATTACACAGCATAAAAAAAGACTGAAGGTGGACGCAAGGAGGGCATGCGAAACAGAATGGTGGGCAAAAGCGGGAAGGACAAGCGTCCAAGCATTTGTCTAACAAGCAAACTCAGTAGTGTCAGAGAATGAACTGGTGTTGGCACTGCAAATATCCAAGACCAGTGGCAAAACTATAGATGAGACCTGCTCTACTTAAGGAAGTCGGGCAGCAGCCACCGGAGCTGCCGGCCATCTGCTGCGATGAGCAGAACACTAAAAGAGGCCTGTTCGGACCATGTAGGCACCAGCTGCTGCCACGGCAGCCGATAGGGCCGCCATCGCTGTCTGCTGGCGCTCAATGTGAGCAATGCCCTTGTCACCGATCTGATGCATGAGCTGCATGGTGGTGGTGTTTGGAGCCTGCCCCGCATCCAGCATCTCCTTTCTGAGCTGGAGGCCCATCTCATAGTGCCCAGCCCGCTCGCATGCGGCAATCAGGGCATTGAAGACATGCACACTGGGGGTGACCTGCAGCTGCCTCATGCGCTGGCGCACTTGAAGGGCGCTGTTGAAGTCGCCTGCCAGGCTGCAGGACAGAGAAAGGCATCTTGGGTTCGGGTCAGGAGGCCAACAGCAATGGCAAGGAAACAACAGGCAGACGGCCACGCAGCATGCATGTGACGCATCACCAAGGCGGACCTGCCAGAGCAAGGCGCACAGCACAGGCATTGCCCAAGCGGGGTACAGCCTGAACCACAGACAGGCAGCCAAGCAGCTGCAAAAGCCGGCGTGGGATCCCTTCGACTCCCTTGCCAGTAACCCCACCTGTGCGCTGCGATGAGGCCAGTGAAGGCATAGTCGCGGGGGTGGTGCCCAGCCTCCAGGAGGGCCTTGAAGGCCTGCTCAGCCTTCCTGGCCTGCCCAGCCATGCCGTAGGCAGCAGTCAGCGTCTCGTGGGTCACCGCGTCGTGCTCGGGCATGGCGTTGAACAGCTGCTCCGCCGCCTGCCAGGCCCCATTCTTGCCCAGGGCTGACAGCGCAATGTTGTAGTTAATAAGGTTGGGGGTCACTCCCAGGCGGGGTGTGCGCTCCAGCAGCTGCACGACCTGCACGCAGAGGGGGTTGGGGGGGAGGTCAGAGCAGCCACAGGTGCGAGCTATAGCTTTGATGGGTACCTGACGACCCAGGAAGGGAGCGAGCAATCAACACACCAGCAGGGGAGGTCACAGTGCTTGCTGAGGCCTTTGACCCATGACTGCAGACTGGGTGCGTAAGGCTCAGTCAGGCAGGACGGGCAGGTCTACTTCATCAGGGGCAGGGCTGACATGTTACTGTGAAGCCCATCATGCTGGCACAGACTGGCCACAGTGCAGCTTGTGCAGGTGGCGAAAGCCCAGCACATCTTAAGAGGGAACGTTCTGTCTCCCAACAGCTCTGTCAGCCCAACAAGCACGCCTGACGCCTGTGCACAGTCAGACAATCACAGGGACTGCCCCTGTTGTGCCAAACACAAGCAGCCACGCATGGGTGATGCGATGCCTGCCCACCCTGTCAAACTGCCCGCTGCGTTCGTAGGCCATCATCATGGCCCCGCATACAACCTCGTTCATGCAGCCACGCAGGGGCCGCTGGGGCTGCCTGGCCTGCGCCTGAGGCCACTGCTGCCCTGCTGCAGGCCTGCACAGCAATAGAGTTTGAGACCAGAAGTTTCAGCGGGAGTCAGCAACAGAGAAGACCCTGACTCCAGCAGTGCAGAGGCAAGATCTAGAGCAGCAGCCACGCAAATTCAGCCTTGACAACAGCAGGTAGCAACATCAACTGTCTCTCCCTGAGGCCCCAGCTACCAATTGACAAGGCCACATGACTGGTGCAGCTCCGCTAGCTGTCAAATGCTGGTTGCTTAGTGCAGTTGCAAGCACCATGAAGCCGTGACAGACTTGTCGCCACACCTGGCAACTGTGCTGCTCTGCCAGCTCTCAAATGAGGTGGGAGAGGCAGTGGCAAAGGCTGCAGGCTGGGGGGACACTGGACTGGGGGTGGAGGCACCGCCAACCGAGAAGAGGGAGAAGCTGGATGGAGAGGACAGGTTGGACTGCCCTGGCAGGTCATCTGGCAGGCACCCGGCACTGGTGGCTCCGCTGGCAGCCAGGGCGGAGGCACCTGTCGGGCTATCAAGAACCTGCAGCCAGGGGGCGCGAGACACTGATTCAGTTGTAGTCAAGCTTACTGTTGCTGCTGCGGCGACCACCAGGGTGGGTGCAGTGCATGCGTCATTTCCTTTGAAGGCCATCAGTGACAGCCTGGCTGGCTGGGTAAGCGGGCCTCAGCATGCATGAAGGACCTCAACAAAGCCCACTGGTGCGGTGGTGACACCGCAGGGCCCTTAGCAAGCCAGGCCAGGAGAGAGCTGTGTGAAAGACCAGCACCGCAATTCAAGCACAGCAACTGTCATTTGCTTGCAGGGCACGCAATCATGTCCTGCAGTGAAGTGATTGAGTGACCAGCCCACCTGCTCAGCCATGTGCTTGGGCATCTCCCCAAAGCTGTCCGAGCTCATGCGCTGATCCATGCTGTGCCGCGCGCCCGCCCCAGCGAGTGACATCTCGCCCGCCTGCCCAGCAGGGGGGATGGCCAGGGGCTGGAGCCCACTGGGGGTGCCTGCCGGCGGCTGCTCCTGCCCCCAGATGTTGCTGCCCTCTGCTGAGGGGCTGCCCCAGTCTGCCTGGGACATGGCAGCCGCTGGGGAGGCAGCTGCTGCTGCTGCTGAGGGGGTGGCTGGCTGTGAGGGGCCCGGGCTCCCGGAGTCGCCCTCAAGCTCCTGGAACAGCTGCTCTGCCAGCTGCCACTCGCCCTGCAGCAACAGCACTGACACGGTCAGCCATGTGCAACAATGGCAAAGCTGGACCAGCACCCTGGCCTGCATCACTGCAAAGTGCCTGGACACTCAGGTTAGGGCTGAATCTCATGTTGGGTGTCCTGCATGTGACTGCTCAGCTCAAGTTTCAGCATGAGGCATGCATGTCATATCTTGGGCAGCATGGAGGAACCAAGCATCTCGGCAAGCCTGGCAGCATGCACATCAATCAGAGCTCAGAAAGCTGTCACCATGCCCTCCTGATCACCAGGTGCCTCAGTAACATGTCAGGTAAAGCAGGCTGTGTACGGAACACATTCAGGAAGAGAAAACCCACCTGCTCGCCCAGAGCCTTGATGAGTGCACTGTAGGTGTACGCATTGGGCTCAATGCTGCTGCCGTGGGGCTGCTTCATGCCCCGAAGCAGCTTGAGAGCACGGTCCCACTGCTGAGCATTGCCCAGAGCTGTGACCAACGCTGTGTAGGTGCGCACGTTGGGCTTCACACCAGACCTGCGGGCAGGCAACCAGAATGTCAGCGCCGCAACTGGCAGCGCAGGCTGGGAAGCAGGGCGATGCGGCACTTGCCAGGGATGCAGGGTCAGCATGACAGGCCAGACCTCTCACTGTGCGCAGCATTGAGCAACAACGTCAGGCCAGCACGCAGTGTGAGGGCAGGGTGGAGCCGGGGATCTTTGCAGAAAGCACCTTGTGCGCACCTGTGCATCCAATCCACCACCTGCTCAGCCCTTTGCCACTGGGCATCTGCACCCAGGGCCGTGATCAGGGCAGTACAGGACACCACATCGGGCTTGATCTGCCAGGACAGCATCTCGTCGAAAAGGGACACTGCGCGCTGCCAATCACCGCCAGCTGCACAGGCGCTGATGACAGCAGCATAGGCATGGCCTGCAGGGAATGCGGAGCACCCTCAGAACTCATGCATTGGGGCAACCCTGCAAGGTACTGGTGCGATACCAGCTTAGCTGAGAAGTGAACATGCAGGCGCAGGCAGAGCCCAGAGGTGCAAAACCTGTTGCGTTGGCTGCTCAAGAATGACTGAATACAAGTGAATCAGCTAAGACAGTCATGCGGGGACAGCAGCAACCTAGGCCATGAAGCTACCGGCTGGGTTTGAGTGCTGACCTGTGGGACGGCAGTTGGCGCGCTTCATGTCATCCCAGATGGACAGGGCAGCCTCCCACGCACCCCCCTCGGCTGCTGCTCTCATGGCCGCTGTGTAGGCGTGCACCGAGGGAGCCATGCGGGAGTCGGCGGGAGCCTGCCTCATCTGGTCATACATGCGCAAGGCGCGCAGCGTGTCGCCCTTGCGAGCGCACACCTCGATCAGGGTGGTGCTCATGCGGCAGTCGGTCTGGCAATTTGCTGCCATGGCATCTTCCCACACCTGCAGGACGCATGAGAGAGCTCAGTGGTGCAACATGCGGCTGCCAGACCTTCAAGCAGTGCCCAAACAGCCTCCAGGAGGAGGCTGAGCAAGGCCCTAAAAGACTGGAGGTGCTGGGTGACCCACAGAGCACTCAAAAAAGTGGCGCAACTTGTCGGCTGCAGGAGGCAGGGTGCCGGCAGTGACAGGTGCCGCACTCAGATTGGTGAAACTCTGGCACGTGTGAGCAGCAACTTACCGGGCAATGTGCCAGAGCCTGTCAGCGTTGGCCATGCAGCTAGCTAAGCCTTGGCAGCGCAGCCACTATCAGGGCTGCAGCCCCGTGCCTGACCTTGAGGGCCCTGTCCACCAGGTTGCCGGTGAGCGCTGCTCGCATGGCAGCAGTGTATGTGAACACTGTGGGCGTCTGCCCAGCGCCCCCCCTGGCCTTGGCGGCTCGCATCCACTCGTACAGCTCCAGGGCTGTCTGCGCCTGGCTGTGCTGGGAGCAGACGCGGATGAGCGTGGTGCACAGCCGGTCATCTGGGGCATGCCCCTTTGCCAGCAGCCACTGGTGCAGGGTCAGGGCCCGGCGCCAGGTGGACTTGTTGCGGCCCAGGGCTGCCACCAGCTTGTCCAGCTCCCTACAAAAAAGGACAAGGGCATGTTTATGGAGGGACACTCAGCTGCGGTTGGTGCAGGCTTGGATGGGCATGGCACAGTTTGCCAGCCCCGCCGCTGCGTGTGCCTGCCACTCCAGCATGTGCAAGCTGCAAGCCAGTCATCTGTAGATGCTGCTGTGCCTGGCACGGGCCTCACCTGTTGTCCAGGGACCGGTACTCCACCTCATGGTAGGCCGGCAGCTCAACCTCGGCTGCAGGGTCCAGCAGTCGGTAGAACGCTGGTGGTAGGCGCCCCTGCTGCTGGTTGTGCTGGTGAGGGTGCTGGGGCTGTGCTTGCAGCTGTGGGAGTGGGCCCTACAGATGGAGGGTGAAGCCCTAGGCATGGCACCATGAGGCTGAAACCAGGCTTGGGCGAGAAGTCTACAGGGTGTGGCTCCTCGCTGTGCCACAGCGCACATTCTGGATGCACCAGAAGGGCATGGCTGCAGCGCAGCAAACAGGAGCATGGTGATGCTCACCAGAAGGTAGTCCGGGACGAGAGCTGGCTGTCTCGCAACTCCTGGTCTGCTGAAGGCAGCCTCGAGCGCCGCATTGCGGCTCGTGGTACTGGAGCGTTGCTGGGCGCTGCCAGACCGGACTGTCTTTGCCTGGGCTCCAGCGATGCTGGCTCTGAGGCTATGTGTCTGCTGCTGTGAAATCGCCGCCTGACCGGACAGGCCAGAACTGCTCAGATGATTTAGCAGTAGCCGCGCCATCTCGTCCGAATTGCTTGGGCAAGCTCGGATCTCAGAACAGTGGGACTTGCATGCTTTAGATTTCGAAAGCCACGATAGGCCACATTTTGTCAGCTGCCCCCAGGTTCTGAGACAAGTAATGCAGACTTGGTACGGGGACTGGCAGGGCAGCACGCTGTTGCAACCTAGCAGTGGCTCGACCTGTTCGCTGCTAGATATGGTCGGCCTCCTTCAACATCAGCTCTCGTCCCAGTCCCATGCGCCCGTTCATTGTGGCCCCCAGACTTGAACTTGCATCTCTCTCTCAGCTCGTATCATCAGGCGCCATCAAGCTTTCATGCCATCCAAGCAGATCTGGCAGCCTCTATGCATCCATACAGCCACTTGAAACACCTGGGAAGTGAGCAGGAGGCACTCCACGGCACATGATTCCTTTCCAGGCCCAGCGTGCTGCAGCTCTGCAGGCCTTCTGCCAGGTGTACATGTCTTGGAAGCCCTGCAAGGCGTGCTGTCAGCCTGCAGGTGAGACTCTCGAGGCCCCCTGGGGACTGCTGTCGTGCGCCAGGTTTCTGCCAGGATACATCACCCAACATGGGGATTGGCAAACATCAGCACAGCGTGCTGATTGCGTGAGCAACTGTATCAGGTCAAGTGGCCGCTGAGAACACGAAGCTGATGAGTGTCTTCCTTCCCCCCTACTGCAAGCAGCAATGAGGGACATGTCAGGCAAGGGTGTTTGCAGCACAGCAGTGTTGCATGCTGCATGGCGCAGCAATCCAAAGGATTGCCATTGCCAGGCATTCGGGGCCTTCACAGCAATTTGCGACCGCTGCTCAGCCAGCAGCGTCTCACCATGCCTGCAGCAGGAGCCGCAGGTATCAGGCGCACAATCTGATTTGGCATAAAATCATGATGGCCACTTGCCACTCAAGCACATTCAAGCCCCGCAGGAGCGATCTCTTTCTGGCTGCCACATACACCGCCCCAGACATGCGTGAGTCTGAAGAGGTCTTGAATGGTTAGGCACTTGTCCTGGGAGGGTGTCGCAGGCAAGATGTGCTGAAGGTGTCCCTTGTGCAAGTCATTAGCGTGTGACAGCCAGCACGGCCATCTGCTGTCCAAGCAGACGATGCTGCAGTTTACGGAGCCCAGGGAGCGCGAAGGTGCAGTCAAGCCACAAAACAGCGTGGCTTGCGTTTCGCCTGCAACCATGATCGATCGATGTCCAGAACTGAGATCGCCAGACAGAAAGCAGGGTCATTGATTCTTGGCTTCCACACTTTTTTTAAAAGGATTTTTTCAGTCTGTTCTCAGAACATGGGTAGCTCCTGATGGGCAGCAGGCAGGACTCCAAGGTCTTCATCGGTGGTCTGAGTTGGTGAGTAATGCTAACTGCGGTCCTGTCAAGATCTCTGAGCTCGTCTGCGGCAGGCTGCTCACTGCATTGGCCTGTTTGCTGCCCTGGGCTCCATTGCTCAGGGGCAAGTGTTGGGAGGGTGGGGTGAAGCTGGGGGGCGCGCTTGACTTCCCGGCCTGCATCACGCCTCCTTTCACGCACCTTCATCCCAGTCCTGCACACCTTGCACTGCAGGGAGACCACTGACAGCAAGTTGAGGGCCTTCTTCGAGAATTTCGGTGAGTACCGAGCTTTTTGCCAAGGTCTAGTGAGCCAGTAGGGCACAGTGGAGTACCAGCGGGCAGGTATCATGTGGGCGGTGGCTGCTTTGGCTGCACAGCAGAGCCATGCACACCCGTGTGGGACGCTGGTTATGGGTTCCAATGCTGTGCTGCAGGCAGTGTCTCCGAGGCCTTTGTGAGCTATGACAGGTGCGCACTCCTGTACATGGAAGCAGCTTCACCAGAGATTGCGAGAACGGCACGCGTTCAGTTTGAGCTCATTCAAGTTCACTGGCTTCTACAGGCACACTGGCAGGCCGCGGGGGTTTGGCTTTGTGGTCTTTGATGATCCCGAGGTGGCCACCAGAGTGTGCCAGCAGAGCCCTCACACTTTGGATAGGAGAGGTGCGTGAACTTTACTGTTGTCTGACCTTCCAGAAGGGCCCATGGGCCCGTCACAGCTTCCGATTGGCAGTTGCCAGGCTGACACTGCCAGCGATGCAACGGATTGAGGGGTGGGCATGCACTGTCCTGCACCAGACATTGTCTACTTCACAGGCCTGGCCTGAAGCAGCTTGCTGCCACTGCGTAGCTGCTGGGCAGATGGATCGCTCACTGCATTGGCGCAGCTGTCACAGCCTGCCAGTTGCAGAAGCATCTGCCTGTGGGCCATGCTTTTGCGCGACCTGCACACATCTGCCTCTGTCTGCTGCTCACAGGGTCCCTGGCTGCCGTCAGTCAGGGTCTGGCCTCTGCTGGCCGCTGCTAGCATGGTGCAGTCATGGCCTGTCGCTTTGCTTAAGATTACCTTCATGCACTTTTGGCTTACATGAGGGTGCCTGCATTGGTAGTCACAGTGTATCTGAGCACCAGGGCAACACGTCATTCAGCCAGGCCAGGCTGAGGGGGAGGCTTGGCAGGAGATTGGGGCACAGCACGTGCACCCAGTGACGGGCGCCAGCCAGCCACACACAGCGCTGCGGTCAGGAGGGCAGCTTCATCCCAAAGATGCCCTTCTGCAGGCGCACAGCCAGTCCGCCTCTGGAGGTCAGCTGCCAGGGGCCAGGCAGCAAGCACCCGCGAGGGAGTCACCAGCAGCGCCAGCCAGGCCGCCAGGCACGCTGCACCAGCAGCAGTGGGGCACGGCAGCGAACTCACCAGACTGCAATTGCCCACCTGGGTGCACACAGTGCCCCCCTGCCTGCAGAGGTGGAAGCCAAGAAGGCTGTCCCCAAGAGTGAGGAGGCAGAGCGCATGAGGCAACTCTCTGGCAACACAACTCGCACACGCAAGGTGTTTGTGGGGGGCCTGCCGCCCTCGGTTGATGAGACAGCGTTCAGGTGGGTCGGCACCCTGAACAGAGGGCCGCAGGCTGCCTCTGCCAGCCATGCCGGCCGCCGACCCAGCACCCATGCAGACCTCATAAGGGCCTTTTGGGCAGCCTGGCACAGTTACGTGGGTGCGACAACACTGTGGACCATGCCCTGCCTGCTATAGGAAGTACTTTGAACAGTTTGGAGCGGTGGAGGAGGCAGTGGTGATGTATGACCACGACAACAAGAGGCCCAGGGGCTTTGGGTTCATCAGTTTTTTTGCTGAGGAATCCGTGGATAAGGTGAGCTGCACATGGTGCCGTCCTGGGATGATGTGTTGGAAATGTCTGGATGATGTCCTCGTAGTAGGTTCTGCGTGGCACCCTGTGCTGCCACATGCAAGAGACACCTCCTGCATGCTCAAGATGATGCCTTGCGGGCAGGGCAAGCCACCAGGCACAGCTGCCCTACTGGAGGCCTGTCAGCTGCACAGACAGCTCGGCAACACTCTTCGTGCTTTGCATTGGGCAGACTCGAGGCCCGCACACACAGACCAACTGCACGCGACCGTTGAAGCCCAGGAGCTTGGCGTCGTGGCTGCCCTGCAGGTCTTCCGCAGCGGCATCATGCAGCAGCTGCACGACAAACAGATAGAGATAAAGAGGGCAGTCCCCCGGGATCAGATGCCGCCAGGCAGTGAGGGAGGCAGGGGCCGCGGGGGCTGGGGTGCTGGGGGCGGCAGGGGCTTCATGCCTGGCAGGGCCATACAGGTGGGCTCTCTTGCAGCCTGGCAGGGGCACCGTGTGACTAGGCACCCAGCAGCATGCACGCACCGGCAGAGGACAGCCTGTCCATGCAGAGCGCATGGAGTGCCCTTCACAGGAGGGCAGGGGGTGGCGGCTGCTTAAGCAGGAACTTCCTGAGTGGATCAAATGCAAGAATCTGTTGGGATTTTATTTGGCATACGCACATCTGTGGTCACCATGACTCCATGTGGGATTTTTAAATCTGTGGCTCGCATCATCCTTGGTGTAGTCATTGCAGGGCGTCATCCAATCTGCTTGATCCTGGAAGCCCTCCAGGGAGGGACTGGCGGTCTGGCAACGCAACACATCCTGCAGCACTGCTCTGGGGGGTTGCACGCAGGAACTTATGTGGTCCACGAATGGCCATGGAACAGGAAGAGGTGTCGTTTCTCTGCAGAGTGGGGGCTGCCATGCAGTGATGCAGCTGGCACCTGCAGGGTGCACGAGCCTACAGCCTGGCATGTAGTGTTTCCAGCATGTTGGGCTGGCTGCAAGTGATCGCTCTCCTGCCTATGGGAGTCAGCGCGCCTGGAGACGGGCATAGTGTCTCACAGGGTCGAAGGTGACCACTGCAGCCCGAAGCAGTCCACCATCCTGTTGCTGTAGACCCAGCTGTGCCTTCACACCATCGCAGAGGCATGAGCCTCCATGTCCCACAGTTCGCGCCCTGGCAGGCTGTCGCCCAGCCACAGGGGGTGCTCTCGACAGTCGCGCCAGAGCTGTGCCGTGCATGGCTCCTGAGCATATCTGCGTTGCCAAGTCTGTCTGCCTGAGCCAGGGTGCAGCATGTTGCTGCTGACCCTGACCCGATGCCACTGCAGAGCACGGGCATGGACCTGCAGTCCCAATTTTATGGCCAGGCAGGCTATGGCCCTGCTGCCGGCGCTGCCCACTATGGCAGCTATGGAGGTCAGCTGGATCATCTGGGCCTGGCTCCTGGCATGGTCAACCAGCTGGCCACCCTGCAGCAGATGGGGCCAGGGATGCAGGCAAGCAGGGCATGCTCCCAGAGCTTGCTGATGTGTGCAGCTTGTCCAAGGGGACATGCAGACAGCACTTCACCTTGTTTGCTTGGTGGTGCTCCCGGTCACAGATGCAGCAGCCTACCATCCCTGCCTGTGCTGCCTGCCTTGTCCGGCAGGCTGCCAGCCCCCTGAGGGCGCTGCCCTCCTACCTGCTTGCCAGCTGCTACCCTGCTACCTGCTTGCCAGCTGCTACCCTGCCTGTAGGCTGAACTGCTCTGCATGGGGGCCGCAGGCTTGTCGCTCACAGTGCACGGCGGCCCAGCATGCTCCACCCTGCTGTGGCCCTGCAGGGGGTGCAGATGGGCGGCATGAGCTTGGGCCCACAGGCCTCTCAGCAGCAGGCCTCCCAGCAGCAGCTGGCCATGCAGATGGGTCTCAACAGCATGCTCCAGATGCAGGGGCCAGGGGGGCCGGCCCAGCAGATGCTGGCCAGCCAGCAGCCCCACGTCCCTGGGCTGCCCCACCAGGGGGGCCACATGGACCTCCTGCACCAGCAGCACGCACAGCAGGAGATGCTGCTACTCAGGCAGCAGCAGCTGGCGCACCAGATGGGCATGGCTGGCGCCCAGCAGGTGACACCAGATGCACCCTGTCGGCCGACGGGAGGGGGCAGGCCTGCCCCCTGCGTCTGTCAGGCTCCTGCACCAGGCGTGGTGCACAGCGGGCAAGCTGGTGTCGTGGCCTGCACCGGCTGGGGCGGTGTGCACTGGGCGAGCCTGCATGACATGCTGAAGTGCAGCCACGGCTCCTGCTGCCAGCATCCGCAGTCTGTGCTGGGACGGCCTGCATTCAGGATGAAGCAATGCTTGGCTGTAGCGTGCCACCTGCCAGGGCCGAGGCCAGCGGCGTGACTCGCCATGCAGGGGCTTCTGCCCACCCCATGCTGTGCTGAGCGCTGGTCCTGACCCCACGCCTCTGGTCTGCAGGGCCGGCCGCTGGGTGGGGCTGATGGCGCAGAAGGCGCCAGGCAGCACCAGGGGCAGCAGGAGATGGGCCCGGGGCAGGGCCGGCAGGGTTACACCGCAGTCCCCACAGACTCCGAGTTTGGCTCTGCCAGCAGCCTGCCCAGCAATGCCTCGGGCGCCCTGTCGGTGCAGAGCAGCCGCGGGCAGAGCTTGCCTCAGGGCCTCGGCCGGGATGGCCTCAGGGAGAAGCTGACCGGCGGAGGCAGCCTGGCCCCGCAGGTACCCTTCGGCACAGCTCAGGTCTGCATGCTGGAGGATGTCTGCAGTTGCCTGCCCGCCTGCATCGCCTGGCAGGCAGGTGCTCAACACTGCAGCCAATGTGGCAATCCAGCGTGGCCCGGCAGGACCCACCTTGCACCGCTGCCAGCATGGCTGCTGCCCAGCACCTGACAGCTAGCGCT
>JAAMXJ010000551.1:0-108318 GCA_019693375.1 Asterochloris erici | reverse complement strand
CATGATTATATGAATTGTCAGTCCCATGCCCGTTCATTGTGGCCCCCGGACTTTAAATTCATTCTCTCTCAATCTTGCTCTTCATGCTAACAACACAAGCCTGATATCCCCCGTTTGGTGCTGGCTGCATCTGAGAGTCTGACAGTCGCTGCCTTGCCTGTCGACCTGTCCAGTGTCAAGCAGGCGGAGGTGCTGCCATGAGCATGCCAGGTCATGCATGCCACGCCGGTCGATCAGGCACCGCCGGTTTGCAGCAGCAAGTGCAACAACATGCATGGCTACCTGTATGCCGAGGACAGCTAAGCTGCAGGCAGCAGAGGGCTCACAGGCCTGTGCAAGCCAGAACAGCACAAGGGTAGGCATCTGTGCCAGTCAAGCTCCCTGGGCGCCACACGGAGCAACTAGGATGAATATGGTGTGTGTCACTGCAGTACGCTGAATGCGATGGACCAACAGCAAGCGTCAAATGGCAGCGTGCGAGTGGTCAGCCATGAAGTGAGGCAGAATGCTCAGCCCTGTTGTGATAGCTCATCCAGTGCTTGTCAAGGCACTTGCATTGCAGCTCCACTGATGCCAGGGCCCTTGACACTCCACAGCATCCAGCAGAATGCAAAGCTCAGGCACTGCTAGAAGCTGACCCCAGTCTGCAGCTTGCCAAGCCAGGAGGAGTGTTTCACCCTGGCCTGCACTAGACACAGATTCATGTCCCCCTCTCCCAATTGCTCACACAGTCCTTGCAGCCCCAGCTGCCGCATCTGCTGACACTCCACGTCCATCATGCTGCCTGCAGCGTGGAGCCTACACAGTCCAGGGCAGCGTACGGTCCCGGCTCGCGCCAGACCAGGTCTTTGACCTCCTGGCAGACTACGCCAACCTCCCCAACATCTTCAGCAACATCACCGAGACGCATGTGCTCACAGAGCATGCGCCGCTACAGCTACTGCAGGCAAGTCTTCTCGTGATCTTTGATGGGTCGCTTGTGTGCATGTGCAGCTGAAGCCTGCATGCTGATGGGCGCGCCTGTGGGTATCTCTGCTACCCATGCAGGAGTCCTTGCCTGCCACACCCAGCAGAACAGCTCTCAAGGGATGCCTTTTTGAAGCCTTCTCTGAAGCTGGCCGCATTGTTGGCAATGAATACACTGGAAGTTGCAGCATGCGCCCCCCTGCCTGTGAGGCTGACAGCTCTGAACTGGCCCTGGCATGCAGGTGTGCCGGTGGGAGTTCTTGGTGTTCAATGGCACCTTCAAGACCCTCCTCAGGGTGGACGAGGCCCCCAAGGACGGCAAGCTGGTCTTCAGCCTAATTAAGTCCAGCTTCATGAAAGACTTTGTTGGCCAGTGGCAGGTAAGCTGCTGCCAACCGCATCATACACTGCTGCCCTTGAAACGTGCAGAGGCACAGATGCCCATCTGTCAGCCATGCAAATGCGTATCCAGAAATGCCTTCTGCAATGTGCTGCTGCTTCCCTCTGCTGGAAAAGGGTCTTCTGCAGACTCTATGGCCCCTCTCAATTCACAGAGCTGGTTGCTGACCTAAGCTGGTCGCTGGTAGTCCATGAGTGGGCACAATGACGCTGTCTTCCCTCTGCAGTTGCAAGCGCTGCCTAGCGGAGGGTGCCATGTCCAACACACCCTCAAAGTGGAGCCCATCCTGGACACCCCAGTCCTGTTCAGCGGTTACAGCAAGAAAATCTTTGTACAGCAGGTGACACAGATCTTGAATGACTTGGAGAAGGAGCTCCAGCGCCATTGAAGCTCAACACACTCCCTCAAAAGTTTTGAGACGACCATCTTCCTGGCCCTGATCCTTGTTTAGCTTGCTATTATAGCTACATGTGACAATGCCCGTCAATTTCAGCATGACACTTCCAGCGCATTGTTTCCTCGACCTCAGGTCGGCAGCAGACATCATCATGCGTTTCAGTTAATTCGGGAGCCTCAAACCAAATAAAAGCAGAAGGGGTGGGCTGGTGGCACATGGGAGGCGCTGGCATGCAAATCATGCAGCAGGCAAGGGCAGCATAAACAGATGTTGAGCGGGGTTAGTATCTCACATCTTGTCCCCCATCTGTTTCATGAAACCTTGGAGCCCAGCTGTGCCACCCATCTGCTTTAGTATGTGAGGGGGGATTATCTTGCTCATCTGCGCCAACTGGTTCTTCATGTCGTGTGGGTTCATGCCAGCCATGCCCTTCTGCATGTTGCGCGGCATGTTTTTCATTGCACCTGTCTTGCCTCCCACAATCAGGGTCTTCAACCGCTTGTATTCCTCTGCAGCAGTGTGGGGTCACAGCTGTCCCGTCGTAACCAGCACAGCAGCAAGCGCAGATTGGATGGCTGAGGCGCTTGCACTCTCCTGCAGCATATTATTATTGACAGCGGCACAAAGCAGCATCTGAATCGAGCAGGAGACAGGACAGCACTCAAGGGGCTTCATGTCCTCATAGCAGTAGGGCAGCACTCATAACAGAGCTTGAGCTGTTTGGTAAAGGTGACATGGGTCAGAAGCATTAGCAGCTTGTGCTCCTCTGCGGCAGCAGGGCTGCACTGAGGGCAACATAGCAGGTGCAACTTGCAACTGTGGCAGGGAGCAGCCAATAAGCTGCAGGAAATGGTTAGGGGCCAAAGGAGGAAGGATCGACACCATAACCATTCACAAGCAACCTATCTCACTGGTGGCTTCTTTAGGAGGGTGTGCGTGCAGATGGACACTCCACCGCTAGTACTTTCAGCTCTGGCCCAGGCTGTTTCGACCTGACAATGGCACAAGGGAGCCCACCTAGAAGCTCCAGAAACTCCTCTGGCCGCCGCCCAGCCCCCCTGGAAATCCGCTCAACGCGGCTGCGCTGGCTGAGCATCTTCAGGTCGCTGCTGTTCAGCTCCTTCTCGGTCATGCTGTCGATCATGGTCATGAAGCGCTTTATACGCAGGTCGCCCTGCTTGCTGTCCCCACCCTGAAGGGAGGACATGAGAGTGATGCTCATCTGGCCGTAGACTGAACTGGTCATGAAGCACTCTGTGTACAGAGCCTCACTGCTTGCCATCACTACCCTGCAGCCTTCAGCAGCGTCTGCTGATGTCACCATGGTAGTCCTCAACTGCTCTGCCCTGCTGGATCGTGCTGAGTACCATGAGGTTGCTGGCAAGCCCAATGCAGTATCAGTCAGGCGTCGGCAGGGTCCCACTAGTGTGTGGCACCTGAGGTTATCCTGCGGTGCCTTTCTCACCGGTGGGGCCTGGTTGAAGCCTGGGATCATGCCCATGATGCCTGACACGGGACCCATCTTCTGGATGTTTTGAAGCTGCTCACGCAGCATGCGCATCGTGAAGTTGCCCTTCTGCACCTCGGCCATCATCTCTTCCTTCATGCCGTTGTCCGGAACAACATCCTGCACCAGAGCAGAAGGAGCGGTGGTAAGGGTGAAGGTCTGTCGGAAGTCCTCGCCGTCAGAGTCTGCTTAAGCTGGTCCAGTGCAGCAGGCTGTGGCTCGAGGACACAACGACAGGCTGTTCTGAATCGATCCTGGGTTGCCAACACCAGCCTCTGCTTGACCCCTTGTGCAGAATGCCAGTCTGCACCACAGCAAGTGGAGCATTGTTCTAGAGCAGTGTCACCATGAAGAGGCAACCTCCTGAATCACAGCAGAAAGGTGCCTTTTGATAAGGTGTCTGGATTCGGAGGGGTGCATGGCCAGGCCAGTACATGAGGACCGGGGCTTCTGTTTGGACTTGAGCCGGCAGACCAGCAGAGGCAAGGCCTCATCTGAGGCGGTCAGCAACCCTTCAGGGCAAGGGCAGGCAAAGTGTGCCGTGAACCCAACACAGCCAGCGCTCTTTGGTGCGCATTGCAAGATGCCACGGACGGCAAATGAGCTTTGCCCTGAGACAAGATCATGCATGAATTGGACTGCAGGCTGCAAGTAACAGGGGCACTGCGAGCAGGGCAAGACAAAACATGCAGCTGCCTTGTATCAGTCAAATTGCCTCAAGCCTAGCCAGCCAGCACACATTGAAAAACACCCAGCGGCACTCAGATGACCGCCTGGTCAAGCAGATGCTGTATGCTTGTGCTCCCGGGGGGTGCACCAGGGGAGTCCCCAAGCTGTTGTGGCACAACATGGCCAAGAAGGACCTTCCCACACGCACACCCACTGCCAACACTTAGCCCATACCCCAACACATACCGATACTGGATTGTTGTCCATCAAGCCGCCCCACTTGAGCATGGCATGTCCTGCCACATCTTGGAATGCACCAGGCCAATGCCAGGCAGTGCAGCCGGACTTGTGACAGCTGCCAGGGCCCGCCCTCCCTCGAGGCAAAGTGGCCAGTCGATGGCGCTAGGTACTCCCCTGCCCACCTTGATTTTGTCCATGAATCCGCCCCAATCCCCCTTGCCCAGGAGGCGCCCCACAAATGACTTTGTGTCAAAGCTCTCAAACTCATCCATGTGCTCGCCTGCAGGCCACGTCAGGGACTGATCAGCAGAGGGTGCACGGCGCACGATCTCCCTGGAACGAGCACAGGCCTGGCATGTAAACGTAGGCAGGGCTTTGAGTGTACCCATTTAAGGTGGATTGCAGGTCTGAGAAGCCTCCTAATGAGGCAAGAGCGCCAGGCCTGGCGTATGAGAGCAACTGTTGCCTTCATGCGCAGCACTGGTTGCGCCTCGATTTCATAGAGGGTCTGCTGCCATTGTGCAGGCAGCTTTTGGGCAGAGTGGGACTGTGTGATGGACGCTGCGATTCACAGCAGCAAATAATCTGACAGATACCAAACCCCAGAACATGGAGCAGATGTGCTATGAGCTGCAGGCAAGTGTTGCAGTGCACACAAGTGTTTGCTCACACCCACCACAAGTGACATTCGCTACTTCACACTTTAGTATACGCCCACCTGTCCCAATGAACATGATGGGACTCCTGGTTGCAGAGACTGCACTGATGGCTCCACCGCCCTTGGCATGGCCGTCCATCTTTGTGATGATCACTGAGCCAACCTGCAGCCAGAAAGAACAATGTTTAAGTTGGCACAGCGGGGATGTGCTGCTGCAGAGCAGCAGTCATTGCAGCCGTGGCAAAGTCTGTGGGGAGCAACAGCATTCCGACACGTTTGGACATTGCTGTGATGATAAGCGAGCCAACCTGCAGTGGCAAGGTTTCTTCTGTTTTGGGGTATTCACATCTGTGGGGGCTCAACAGTTGGCAGCAGCAGATGGCCATTCTTGTGAGGACCCGGCAGCAAGCAGCAGGGCACAAGCACATGTGTGTGGCCTCAGCAGAGAGCAGCAGCGTCTGCTGAAGGGCAGAGAGGCGCCAGACTGCCTGAGTGGCATGAGCACCCTGTTGCTGCCTAGGGCGCTTGTGACTTCAGGGTGCAGGCACATGGCAGCAAGCGCATAGACAGCAGATGTGAGGACAGCATGGCTTGTCACAAACTCGATGCGCAGCTTGAAATCATGACAATCAAGGGAACTGGTCAGCTTGCCACCTGTTGTAAGGTAATGCAGCAGCCTTGGGCGTTGGGCATCATCTGACAACAATCCAGCCAGCATCAGATCCTCATATCACCAGGGATCAGTCTGCCTGCTGCCCAGGCCTGCTGCATTTTCTGACAACCACCCAGTCAGCAGTCTCCCAAGCAGCTGACGGCATGCTCAAGGTGTTTGCCTGCCCCTCCTTTGAGTGGAGGTCCCAAAATTGTTTACAGCAGGCAGTAGCAGCCGCGAGGCACAGCAACGTACGGCCAGCCCACCTGCACAGTGTCCTTGGATGCCTTGGCCTTGTCAAAAGCCGCTTGCTCATTGCTACTAGCTGCTGACACCAACAGAAGGCACAACAAAGCAGCCTGAGCACAATCTGCCTGCCTCCACAGTGTTTGTGAGGATCAGTGTAGTCTTCAAGCAGTTGGGGTAAGAGCGTGCATTAACACACCTCCAGAGTGGCCTTGAATGCCTTGGTCTGGTCAAAGGCTGCTTGTTCGTTGCTGCCAGCTGCTGCCACCGTGAGAGGGTACAGCAAGGCAGCCTCAGCACAAAGTGCCTGCCTCTACAATGTCTTTGAGAACCTTTGCAGCCTTCATGTTTTTTGGGGCAATGTCAAGCATCAACCCACCTCCACAGTGTCTTTGAACGCCTTGGCCTGGTCGAAGGCTGCCTGCCCGATGCTCCCATCCATGACAAAGATGGTCAGGTCGGGCGCCACAGCCGCTGCGACCTGCCGCATCTCCTCAAACAAGGCCTCCTCCTGCTTGTGGCGCCCACTGGTGTCCACAATGATCAGATCCCTGCAGCAGACCAGGCCTTGGGCTGAAAGTAGCTTCAGGGCCAGACCACCCACTTTGCTCCCTAGAGCAGGCCGCCTCTGTACACATTTTACGGTGTGAGGGGTATGCCAGGCATTACTGCCTGCACGTAGGGATGTGCTGAGTACAGGGCCTGCTAGTGCCCACAATAAGATGGCCCTGCAGAGCAGCAAGTCTGGGTGCTAATCCTCCTTGGACTGCGCCAATCAACAGGTCAATTGGCAAAGGCCAGGCATTGTCACTTGTCAAGCACACAATGCCAGGTGCCTTGCTGCTGATGGCACCGACGGTACCCTGGTCCCTGCAGCAGGCACACCAGAGTCTTGCTGGCTGTCCAGAACATGCTGTGTGCTGGGGTGTTGGACAGGCCTGACAAGCGCTCAAACCAGAGTCCTGCAGACTGTCTGGAACGTGCTGTGTGTTGAGGTGTCGCACGCACCTCACAAATGCTCAAGACAATATGCAGCAGAGCCATGCACACAAATGCCTGCCACCAGCTTCTGAAGGTCTGCAGACTCTGCTGTGCAGGGACTGCGGGTTGGTTTGCACTGTACCTGCCAGCAGCTTTCAGCTTCTCCACGCCCTGATGTGCAATCACTGCTGGGTCTGTCTCTGTGAAGCTGCCGTAGTAGGGGATGCCTGCCTTGGTGGCATTCTGTTTGAGCTGGTCAAAGGCGCCCGCCCTGCAGTCACGAGTCAATGTCAGCAGCCGCGTGCTGTGCATGCAGTGCCCTGGGCACAGCAGCCATGCCAGCCGGCTGCAGCATCTTGCACGTCATGTCAGCTACATTCAGGGCACAAGGGGCTGTACTCAACACTCCCAGGATTACAGCCGCCCTTCACCAGCTTTCAGTCCCACACTTGGGTAGGGATTTACCTGACCTAAACCCCTTGGCTTTCTAAATATGGGCAGGCGCCCAGCCCATACACATTGTATCCCTGTTTTCCTCAAAGTCCATAGTCCGAATCAAACAGTTGCCAACCCCTGTATCAGCTGCAGTGTATGCAGCATTATGGGCAGGACAGAGGCATACCAAAGCAGTTGCAGCTGCCAGTGACTGCCGCGGAGCCTGCGGCGCACAGAGTGTCCATGCATTGTGCAGCAGGAGCAGGCACAGGCATGCACGGCTTTGAGTCCAGTGCCTCGCAGTGTAGGTGTGAGACTGACCTGAAGGTATCAGCACAGACCATGGCGGGCTTGAATCCTTTCCGCTTGTGGAAATGCGCGTACTTCATGCACGTTGTGGTCTTGCCACAGCCCTGCACAAGGGTAGGTCCACGGTCATGGCTTGAGGCAACATGCCACAGCTTAGATGCACTTAGCTCCAGCTTTGCATCACAGCAGGCCGCTCAAGAACTGGCACGCAGCGCATTGCTCGCTGCAGCCCCACCTAGACATCACTGCAAGGGCCAAGCTTTGACGCCTCCTACAGACAACAGATCCCTTGCAAAACCACTCAAAAGCTTGATCAAGGCCCCCGCACCTGCAGCCCAACACACACAGCTGGCCCCTGTGCAGGACAAAGCCCAGCCTTGCACCGTCATCAAAGCGGCACAGCGCCTCTGCACTCACAGCAATCCTGAAGAGGGCTCCACATGGCGGCACAGTGACCCCCATACCTGCAGCCCCACGAACATGACGACATTGGGGCGCCCCTTGCGCAGAGTGTGCTTGGCCTCCTTGTCCTTCTGGTTGTCCTTGTCCTTGGGCAGCCCACTGTCCAGTAGGCCACACAACTCGTCAAAGACCGCCTTCTCAATCACCTGCAGTCAACGTCTTGAGTGTGACTTGAGAGTGTCTGAGGCATTGGAAGATGCTCCTCCCTGGAGTTGCTTGCTGCAGAGCAGCTCGTGTTGGAGGATGCTTGTCCTTGTGCAGCTCACTGTACAGCAGGCCAAACAGACGGTTCAAGACTCCAGCAGCCTGATCACCTTCAGGCAGGCAGGGGCAAACAGTTGCAGCAGATCAGCAGTCTGAAGCCCAGCAGGCTGCAGAGCAGGGCACAGAGAGCCCGGCTGCTCTCCTGCAGGAGGCACAAGGAGCTGACAGCAATCTGGAGGAGGGCATCGAGAGCAAACTGGGGAGAGGGCAATGAGAGCGGGGTGCTGTTTGAAGGCCACAGAGTCCACCAAGACTATTGTCCCGATGACCTGCAGGAGGCTAACAAATTGCCATAACAGCAGGGTAAGGAACTGCAAATAAAGCACTGCGCTATCTGGAGGGCAGCACAGCTCCTCTGAGATGACCTGGTGTGAGTGGCAGCTGTCTACGAGGCACGTCAGCTGAGACTAGAAGGAGTAGCAGACTCCCAGGAAGCGCTTCAGCTCAGTTCAAAATTGAGAGCTTTCCCAGGCAATGTCTCAGGACATCCACAACATAGCTGCCAAAGCTGTCTCCTGCTGCTGACACCAGCAAAGGTCTGGGTTGCGCCCATGCTGCAAGAACGTCATGGAACAGCTCAGGTTGTTGTGAATCACTGCTCAACACTGACCTTGCGCTTGTTCAGGCCGCCGCCAGCTGCTGCCTCCACTCTCTTTTTGATGTTGGTGCGCATGCTGAACACCAGCTTGACATTCACATCAGCCTGCACAGAGCATGCAAGAAGGACTCGTGCCAAACGGCACATTTGCAGATGTCTGCGAATCTGCTGAGGGCGACTTGCAAACGCCAAGGCACCTGTTCCCTGCCTGGTGACAAGCCAGGCAGGCCTTGTACAAACATGAATGTGCAGCAGTGTACGATCAATCTGCACTGCAACAGCACGCAATTTTGGGGCAAGGCGGCAGCAGCTGAGAGCTCCCGTATGCCGTGTCTCACCTGGAGCAGTGCTGCTGCAATAGCCTTTAGGCACTCGTCTAGGACAGCATCATCCACTGCAGGTGCCTCATTGACAGAGGCCAGCGCTTGGCTGATCTTGTTGCCAAGCTCCTGCAGCACCATGTTGCCAGCAGCCCTACAGAAGTGCCTCCTGTGTCACTGCTGCAGCAGATCCCTCGCACAAAGCTGCAAACTGCTGCACAGCAAGGGGGACTGGAAATAACCAAGGCTGCTGGGCCCGGTGTACAGAGTCTTGTATGTGCCAAGTCTTCTGGTGTGTAGGGCTCGTCGCCAAGCTGTTTCAAGCAGAAGCTATTTCGCCTTCTAAGAACAACACTTACTTTCTTGGAGCCCCATTACACTTTGCATCTCTGGGCCCGCGGCCCATCAGCTTCTGATTGCTGCCTGTCGACTTTGAAATATGTGAGGCCACCAGCGTTGTCACAGCACCTGTTCAATTTGGACAAGCCAACTGCGGATTTTGAGAGCATGAGCTGCTAGAGCTGATTCCCTCATGGCTTTAGTTAATTTTTGGTTTGGACTCTAACCGACCTGAGGTGGGATGAGGCAGATCTCATTTTGTGATTGACAGCCAAAAGAACGGTCAGACTACCCACCTGGTGATGCTTGCAGAGGCCCTACTATTGGCTGGCCATGAGAATGGGAGGGCTGCCTGCCACATCCAGCAGGCAGCTGCTACAATGCTGCAGCAATCCCCTGCAGCATCAATACTCAGCACTACCATCCCTTGCTGCCTTTGGCAATGCAAATCCCAGACGCCAGGCCCAATCTGCGCGCTGCGCATCTGGCTCCAGATCAGCTAAAAGGTGGGCGGCTCCAGTTGTACTGCTCCAGCAGGCTGTGCAGATGCAGGCTCCCATGCATTGCATCTTCAAGCAGCTGTGCATTCACTACAGATGCAAGAGTGCTCTCATGCTCTCGTTGTCGGCTGCAGGCAGGCAAAGGCCGCCTCACGCACAGCAGAGCCTGCACTCTCCAGTTTTGACCACGAGGCAGGCGGCAATGGCAGAAGTGACCACGAGCATCGTAAGGCTGTGGCTGCCAAAATCAGGCAAGCGCACACAGCTCAGCTGTTGCTGCACTCCCTGTGACTATCCAGAAATGATAGGCAAGCAGGCCCCAAGAGACGCGTAGCTGTTGACGATGGCCGACATGCAAAACAGGCCAGGAGCGTGCTGCAGCAGGTTTTGGCTGTGCTCTGCCAGTGTCCGGCAGGGGACGGGCAGAGGGCCCCTCCTGCAGGGGACAACCTGCAGGCGACAGACCTGGCAGGACCCTTGTGACTGCGCTGTGCAGTGCGGCGCGGGCCCTGGCACGCAAGCTGGCAGAGGAGAAGCAGGCAGCGGTCAACGCTGCGCGCCTGTCGGCAGAGCACAGCATGGACGAAGAGGAGATAGAAACTTTCAGGGTGTGTATGAGGGTGCGTCTGTGCAGAGCGAGTCTGCTTGCAGCTGAGTCTGAAGCGCTTGCACCCTCACCTTGTGGAGGGAGGTGCCATTGCCGGAGGTTTTGAACAAATTGCAGGCCGCTGCGGCACTTGCAGACACAAGAAATTGGCCGAGCTTGCATGTGCTGGCTGTATGCACAAGCCCTTAGCATCAGTACACTCTCAGCCCACTGGTGCAGTCCTGTGCCAGGTTGTTGGCAGAGGCCTGGAACCTATTTGGCAAGGCGGCGCTGATTGCATGCACACGACCTCTGGGCCTAAGTCACGCAGTGTCACCCAAATGTACTCCCTCTGATTGTTAGGGTTCCCAAGCCCAGTGGTGCAGTCTCAGGTTATATCACCCCAATCTTGAGCCAGGAGGAAACATGCATATGCATCTTTCTTGGAGGAAGCTACTTGTGAGTGCAGCAATGGCAGCCAGCAATAGGCCATTCCCTCCTGCAGCCTCATTTTGAGGAGAAATGTGCCATGTGTTGTTCTTTTGATGCAGCACTCCAGCTGGAAACTGGCTGTTGAAAAGTAGCCACAGCTACCCCAAACATCAAAGACAAGGTGTAACACGATTGCTGGTGCGCGCTGCCTGGCAGGCTGCAGGTGTTTGCAGGCAAAATTGTGCAGGCCGCTGCGCTCGCACGCCACTAGGCATCATGAATGCTGCCAGCCTCTGCCTATGCAGGCAGCTGCAGTCGCACAAGTGCAAGCAGCTGGAGTGCTGCCAACCTCTGCAAAATGTAGGCCGCTGCGGTCTCACAAGTGCAGACACTGCGTGACGGCTGCTGACCTCTGCCTGTGCAGGCGAATGTGGAGAGCGCGACCGCCGATGCTGCCCGTGAGGCTGCCAGAGCAGATGCTGTGGCCAGGGCCGCCAAAATGATGGGCCCTGCTGCCGTGCAGTCACAAGAGCTGGATCGTCTCAAGGTGTGCATGCAGCGCTGCTGGAATCCAAAACTTGCACAGAACTAAACGTGCTGTTGCAGCCCAAACGCTGCTTGTACAGCTGTTGCACTAGCCAGCAGCGCTTTGTGCCAGCAGGAGCAGCTTGTCCAGCAGGCCATGTCCTCTGTATTTGCCATGTGCTCACTGCAGTAGGGGAGTACTCCTTTGGCGCATACTGCGCTGCCGGGAGCACGCAGGTCCCATGCCACCCTGAAAGCTGCCTCTTCACTATTATGTTGCTTGCAAACATGCCAGTCATCTGCTGAGATGAGAGATCCCGGGTGAGAGACTCTCTACACAGGGTTTCAGGGGCGGCAGCAGACTGTCAGGGATTGCGCAAGCATCTTGCATTCGCTGCGCCACTCACGGCGTGCAGAGCACCACTGAAGGCTGCTCAGCTCAATATTGTGCAGGCGGAGAATGAGGCCCTTCAGCAATTGGTTGTAGAGGTCGCAGATAACAAACAGGCAGCGCAGGAGCAGGTAGCACGCTTACGAGAGAAGTTCGCCAAACTAGTGGCGCAGGTGAGCTGTCATGCTGCTCTGAAGGCAAATGGGTTCTGCCATGGAGGGAGCTGTGGTACACCTGCTCCATACAACACTTTCTTATGGCCCAGAGGGTCCCTCTTCAATCTCGCGCTAGGCGTTCCACGCACAAGAGACTAGCATGCCGCTTTGCTGATGAAGTTCAGCTGCAAGGTGCCCCAAAACCCCATTCCTGAATAGGAACTGCAACGTCAGCCTTTTGCTGGCATGCTCAGCATGAGGTCGACCAGCTGGTGGAGCAGTCTCCTTATCCAGGCGGACTTTGCATCCAGGGAGAGGACATTGATGCGTCTCCTTCCCCCTCCTGCCCCATCCCACTCCCTTCCCTGCATGCCCACCATTGCAGGTTGTTGAAGGCAAGCTTTCCGGTCAAGCTTGCTGCTTTTGGGCAGCAGATCCTGGAATCAGCTACCTATGCATCGCTCACCACCTCTGCTGCCAAATGCAGGTGGGAGACTCACAGAAGGTGCAGCAGCGAGCAGACCAGCAGCAACAGGCGGCAGATGCGGCAAAGCAGCGAGCTGAGGAGGCCCAGCGAAGAGCTGACCAGGCACCCTCTAGACAGCAGGACGTAGAAAACGTGAGCGGAAACAGTTGCAGTTTAGTTTGAGGCCTGCACAAATGGAGATTAGGTCCTGATAAATTATTGGGCCACCACTTTGCTGTTCCTGTCGCATGTCATGATCTGCTGCACTCACCTGGCGGGCTAAATCATGCTATGCAGAGCTGTGTTGGCTTCATCACTTCAGGTATCAGGGCAGGAGGTGAACAAAGCCCATTCGTCTCAGCAGGTGATCTGCCCTGTGCGTGTGCCCAAGGAACGCAGCTCTGGCGACTGGTTGCAGGTGGTGAGCGGGTTGATTGCGGCCGGCTGGGCTTGCAGCAGGAGGCTTGCAGCAGGAGGGCACGCTGGAAGGTGCGACTGATGTGGCTGCTGGCTGCAGGTGGTGAAAGGCTTGGTCATGGCCAGGGAGCGCCTGCAGCAGGAGGGCACGCTGGAAGGCAAGCTGAAGGCACTGGCCAGGGCAGCCACTGAGAACGGCCGCGCCTTCTTCACCCTTCCAGAGGGTGGGTGCTGCAGCCGGCGGTGTTCTGCTCCTGGAACCACAGAAGAATTGCGTGCGGAATGTTTGGAAGACATGCTCAAGCCTCGACCTGCTCGGGGCCAATATTATCTGGCTTGCATCACAGGTTTGCATGCATCTGGTCTTGGAGCAGGCACTCAGGGGATACATTTCGGCACCCTTCTCAGGTCTCTCAAGGAGAGGACTTTCCCCTTTCTGTTGTTGCCGAATCGTTAACTTCATTTGTGTTGCCATTTTTGTCTGGCCCCTGCATGCATTGGCTCACACCTGCATGCGCCTGGCAGCGGTTCTGCTGTATCAACAGACCTCTTGCATCAGCTCAGCTGCCTGGCTGCCATCTCTGCAACATTATCAAATAAATACATGTCCACAAGTCCTTCACATGTGGCTGCAGATGGTTGCGCTGTTGGTGAAACTGCCACAGTGTATTACGACCGCAGGCGCGGACCCCTGCCAGAAGGTGCCAGGCCAGCGCTAAAGGCTGGTCTGAACGCCTGGGAGAGTCTCATCCTCTTGAACATGACTCGCGCAGAGGGGCTTGAACAGGCACAAGGGGAATGGTGGACGGTCGATGTCGAGCTGCCCAAGGTGAGGGATTTAGTCAGGAAAATGAAGGGTGGTGGTCACTTGAGGTCAGATTGGCGTTGTGGGGGTATGAGAAGGGAAGCCAGGCAATGCATTTGGAGCTTTGTTGGGTTTCCCATGTCCTTGGCCTGCTAGATGGATGTTGGATGTGACCTCATCCCCTTCAGGGTGAGGCAGCTGTCAATGGCTCCAAGTGAATCTGTGCAACAGCGCTCAAAGTGAACCTGGCTAGAGTCGCAGGGTTGGCGGCTGCAGCACCCTCTGTGGCACACCTCACTCTGCTTCAGACACTATCTCAACGCCTGCACTCTGAAGGCATGCAATTTTTATCTGTGTTCGCTTGGCACTGATGCTGTAGTAGCACGAGCACAGCAAGAGCATGAGGCTTGACCACCTGATTTGCAGCGTGAGCTTTTTTCCTTTGCTGACTGATGCTACGCAGGCAGCTGTGGACAACAATAAGCACAGCACAACAGAGAGGCTGTGGGACAGAGCACATCATTGAAGTTGTGAACATGTTTGCGGTGCAAGACCTCTTTTGCTGGGTCTCAATGCTGTGCACGACAAGCTCAGCACAGCTTTGTACCTCTGAAGCTGGGACCTTTAATGCTGTGCAGGACGTCTTCAGTGTGAGCTTTGTGATCAATGACGCCGCTGGCGCAGCTGTGGACAACAACAAGGGCAAGGACTTCACGCTTCCCCTGGCCCATGCCCCCACAAAGGATGAGGTGCATGACATGAGGGCTGCCCAGGCCAAGGCCTGGGAGGAGCACATGCACCAGGTGACCTGGGGTTGCTTCTTGGTGTGAGACCTGTTTGGCTGCCCTGAGCTATCTCGCAGGGCTTGGCCTGGTGGGCGGGACCGCAGGCGCTCTGCCCCCCGCTTTTTAACTTGGCCCGCCTCTCCCTCCAGGTTCCTGGCAGGAAGAGGCCTGCCATCCAAAACATCCTGCAAATTGGCCGATTACAAAGAGCAGGCCTGTGCGATGTGCTTCATGAGGGATGCTCAACTGCCCTGTGCCACATGGTTTCACTTGGCCTGGGGCGGCAGTAGCTGCATCTGGTGGAGTCCCAAGGGTGGGCATGTGATGCAATTAATGATGTAAGGGCTGCATAGGCTAAGGCCTGGGAGGAGCACATGCAGCAGGCGTGACATCTGAATTGCAAAGACCAAGACGAGTTGCCCAATGCTTGCTTCCTTATTGTTCACCTTCTGGGTCAGGCTGCCCCCCTTGCCTTGTGGCACTGGGCCTTAGCTAGTAGTGCTGGATCAGATCATCTGATCAGATGCTCCTCAGGCAAGAAAGAGCCTGGTCTGGCCTTGTCTGATAGGGCCGGATCAGATCTATTGTTTAGACCCTGCCCATGCAGGAACGAGGCTAGTCTGGCAGCTTGCATTCTTGCTGCTACATGGCGTTTGTGGCAGTCCTGAGTTTGGGATGTTTTGTGTTGCTGGCCAGCAGCCAACTTTGCATCCAAGACTGCATTTGTGGTGCCACACAGCAGTGCTGACTGGGCAGAGGCCCGACACCATCTGTCTGGTAAGCATCTGAATTTGCAGCTGACTTTGAGAGGCATGGGCCAAATTCATAGTTTCAGTCATGTTGAGCAGCAGTAAGCAGCTTTCTGGGGCAAGATGCCGAGCACTGCAGAAGCTTAGCTCTAGTTCTGTGCCTGCACATGATTAGGCAGCAGCAAGCTCTGTGGAGCAAAAGCTGAGCTCATCGACTTCATTTTTGACCCTGTTCCTGCATGCCAGTGGGCAGCAGGGGGCACAGCTCTCTGGGAATGAGTTGATTGCTGCAGGTGACCAAGGCTCAGTGAACTGCTTTGCAGGCCATTGCGCAGCAGGAAGCAGCACTGTGGGACGAGATGCTGAGTGCTGCTGGGACCATTGCAGAGGACGCCAGGAGACGGTACAAGGAGGGTCAACAGGTCAGCCTTAGAGATCTGCAGTAACCTTCCCAGACCCTCCAAACTTAGCACAGGTGCCTTTAGAGGACTCACAGAAAAAGGCACTGCTTGTTGAATGGGCACACACCAGCCACACAGCGTTGTCACACCAGCTTGCCAGCAGCGTGAGGCATCAGTCTGAAGACTTCAGCTCTCCGTACAGGATCACCTGCAACCTGGCGACCCGTAACAAGAGACATGAAGCAGCCTCAGCTGCAGTGCAAAGCTGCAGGAATGCTGTTTGCAGTCAATCAAAGTGAGCCGTTCTGCAACAATCTTTCTGATACATGGGACTGCCTGTGCAGGCCCAGCTACGGACTGATGCTGCCATCCTTGAGGAGGAGCGCAGAAGCAGCATGGTGCGCAGCATTCGGACGGAGCCCCGGCGAGAGGGGGTATTTGACTGGCCGGGCGGCCCGCCAACCGCTGGCAAGAAGGCTACCTTTGTCTACAACAAACAGTCAAGTCCGCTGGCTGATGCCCAGGCGAGCTCTTTTCAGATTGACAGCTCGCCTCTGGCTCTGCCCAAAATGTTTCTGCAGAGACAGTCATGGACAGGCAAATGAGAAGCTCTCTCTTGTGTCTGAGTCCCCGCCCTAGGCTTTCTGCAGCTGGCAACCAGGCTGAAGCGCAGGCATATTGATAATGATTGACCAGGCACAGCAATGCTGCAGGATGCCGTTCTACACCTTGGTGTAGATGGCTGGTGGGAGCGACAGAAAGACGAGCTTCCGCTGCGACGCCTCACAGATGCCAAGGTGGGGGCTCAGCCTGCTGCTGCAAGGGGAGCCCAGCAGTAAGCGGGACTGGCCTGGAACCTGTTCTGCACAAGTTTATGGCACACTGTAAGCAGCACGGTGGTGAAACAGCAATCAAGTTTGCTGCTGCAAGTGGACCCTGTTGCTGTGGGGTGTGCTGGCCCCAAGATTGGGTCAGGGCTTCAGCAGCAGAGGCAGGGGAATCGGCGCGTCCTGTTGCATGACAGACATGCTGCCTGACTCAAGTGAGCAACAGCAGCCGGCCATCAGACTTGCATCCCTCAACAATGGATGCAGCTGCTAGGCCTACAGCTGCCCTTGCTGCTGCAGTCATGCCAGTCCAGATGCGCATACCAGTGCCAAGCCTGTTGGAACTGCTGCCAGAGTCTGCTTAAGACTGGACCGACATTTACACCCTCTGATACTACCACCCTCTGGTGCCGCAGAAGTCGCAGTTCCAGCTGCCTGACTACGGCGACTGGTGGGGGGTGGACATTCAAGTGGATGCCGCTGCATGCATCCTTGACTTCGTCCTGTCTGACAGCGCTCACAAAGCATGGGACAACAATGGCATGAAGGTAAGCAGTAGCCAGTGCTCACGTCTGTTTGCACGCTGACACCTCAGCAGTCGAGGCTGCTCCACTCAGATCATCTGCCTGCAGCAAGGTGCATGTCCCATGCTGCCATTTGTCGCCCGTGCATCACAGGAACATGCTGTCACAATATGGACAGGTCTCCTGCATCTGAAGACACCTGGAGACAGCCTGTGTCATGTCCTAGCACTCCCTGTCCCTGCGCTGCACGAACTGTCACAGGCTGCCCAGCAAGCACTCAGTAGCACTCCCTCAAGGAGGTGTCCGTCCTGCAGGACTACCACTCAGCTGTTGAGGGAGCCCTGCACGGCGACGGCTTTGTCAGGCTTCTCATGGACCAGCATGCCCAGGAGGGTGCTGAGCAGGGAGCAGAGCGAGCTGCCCAGAGTGCGGTCCGCAAATTGGAAATCAAGGTGGGGCCACTAGGGCCCTTACTGACAGCTCACCTGTTGCGCCATGAGCTCGAACTTTCTAGCAGCCCAGGGCGTACTCTCCATGCTTGAGACGAAGGTGTGCATGGTCTGAGTTGGGCACTGCAAAGCCCTACTTGATGCAGCTGGGGCTGACATTGCAGTCCTTTGCTTGAGCTTCCTTGCCGCCCAGAGCGCAGTTGGTGAGCTGGGAATGACATCAGTAGGACAAGGGTGTTGGGCAAACCCCTTACTTTTCTTCTGATGATGGCCGCATTGCTGTGAGGTAAGGCCAGAGCCCCGGCGGTAGGTGCACAGCAGGTGCCAGCTCTGGATCATACCATTGCCAGGGGTAGGTGCGGCTCATCACAGCCATTGACAAGAAGGAAACTGCACTGTCTGTGGACTGCCTGCAGGCCAAAGCAGCTCGCAGACGGCGGGAGCTGCAGCGGCAGGTGCTCTTTGCAGACCCCCTGCAGCCCACCGCTGGGCAGGCTGTGGACGTGTACTACAACCCTGATGCCACCGTGCTGCGGGGGCGCCCTGACGTGTGGCTGCGCGGTGGATGGAACAGGTTGGTCACTGTGAGCGTGACCTGCAACTTCAGCATGACGCTGCTGCCAGTCTGGCAGCATGCGCTCAGGGGGGAGGGCAGCTTTTTCAGCGCTGAGCATGTCTGGCAGACCTCTGTACACAACTCCCTGCTTGGCTGCAGCTGTCGCCTGCCCTCGTGCCCTGCTGTGCACTCAAAAGCGGTGCAGAGCCTTTGCTTGTCAGGGAGGAGTGCATGGGTTCACCGAGCCATGCAGAAGCAAGCTGTACTGGAGCACGTTCTTGACTGCAGGTGGAACCTGAATGCACACATCGCCCCACAGCAGCTGCAGCCAGTGGTCCCTGGGGGTGTCGGCTTCCTCAAGGCAACAGTACAGGTGTGCAGTCTTGGAGACCCATACACGTGCTGCACAGTCGCGAGACACACTTTCTGTCCCTGAAGCTTTCCGTGCTCTGAGGCCTGCGTACTAAGTCACTCAGCGATGTATCCAATGTCCATAATCAGGACTGTTAGTGCACGGTCTCATGTGCCCTTGGGCTTCACTGGCTCTGCAAGACACCACAAGGCCCCTGTTGTCATGCAATGCGGCGGCTCTGTGCTGTTCGCTTAAGCTCAGTCAGCCGTAAATGGCCACGACCATCATTGTGATGAGCAGTGATGTAGACAGCTACCGCCACTGCGCTGCCACCCATGCAGATCCCCAAGGAAGCTGCTGTAATGGATCTGGTCTTCTCTGACAGCGGGGAGCCTGGTGGCGGTTTCTTCGACAACAACAATGGCTTGGAGTACCACTTCCCCATCACAGGCAGCTCCTCCCCTCAGCCCAGTCTGTTCATTGTACATGTCTCAGTTGAGATGGCGCCCATTGCCAAGGTCAGTCAGCTCTCAGCATGCTGTGCCATGACATGACAAGACGAGGGGAGGCTGAGCAGAAAGGTTGTGCATCATTCCACGCTCTGCCAGCTGCTTCAGCAATGCCTCACTCCAGGAACCAGTAGCTTATTGTCTCAGAGGGGGTGCAGGGCATATTGTCTTGCCAAGCACATCCAGCACTCACTTGGCTGCAGCATTGGAGCGCAAGGCTGCACCATTCTGGGGAACCCTTGCCAGTTGCTGCCCTGTGGAATACCCAGCTGCTGTGTCCTAGGGTTGTGTCCCATGTGCTGCAGCTGCAGCTGCCCAATCAAGGTCCTAGCGCGGTCTGCGCGTAAGAATTTGCTGAATGCAGGTGGGTGGCATGGGTGATGTCGTCACGGCGCTGGGACGCGCTGTGCAGGAGGAGGGCCATCGTGTGGAGGTCATCCTGCCCAAGTTTGACTGCATCAACTACAAGGAGGTGAGCACCTGGGCAGATGCCAGGCCCCATTTTGAGACCAGCTCCACACGCGTCATCTGTCAAGCCATTTTGGCATGAGGCAGAATGACAGCAAACAGCAGTGTTTGCGAGCATCCCTTTGCAGGACGAGGTGGCCTGAGGCAGGGGCACAGGACACACTGGTTTTCACATGCAATCTGTCCTGCATGTACCGCAGATGCACCCTCCCTCAGGGGCTTCACATGAGCCTTGCTATCCCGGCAGCATGACATCGTGTCAGTCAGCTCAAGCCACCTGCCACCCCTTGTAGGTACACTCCCTCACGCAGACGGGCGACTTCTTCTTCAACAACATCCAGGTCAAGGTGTGGCGGGGGGAGGTGGAGGGCCTGCCCACCACCTTTCTGGAGCCCTGCAATGGCTCAGTCTGGGCTGGGTGCATCTACGGGCGCAACGACGATGCCGCTAGGTTCGCAGTCTTCTGCGGCGCGGCGCTGGAGTTCCTGCGGCACCACTGCCAGGGCCAGCAGTGAGTTGCGACCTTTGCTGCGCCGTCTGCACTGCCTGAAGTTGCCTGCACGGCATAACGTCAGGGGGGTGGCAGGACACTCAGCAGATATGCCCCTTGCCACCCCCTGCAGGCCTGACGTGATTCACTGCCACGACTGGCCAACAGCCCCCGTCGCCTTTGGCGACACCGGGCGCGCCCGCTCCGTGTTCACAATCCACAATCTGAACTACGGCGCCGACCTGATCGGGCGCGCTATGGGGGCCTCGGCGGTGGGCACCACCGTGTCCCCCACCTATGCCGTGGAGATCAGCGGGCACCCCGCTGTCGCACCCAACATGAGCAAGTTCTACGGAATCATCAATGGCATTGACATGGACATCTGGGATCCCCAATCAGACGAGTTCATGCCCATGTAAGCAGCTGTTTGGTTGCAGCAGTGCTTGCAATTTGCTTGTCATGTGCACAGATGTGCTGCCTGCCACATATCTGAAGTCGTCAAGCTCTGGGCCCCCCAGCAGCTCCCGGTTGCTGGTGCTGCTGTACCTGGCTGCCTGCTGGCCAATCATGAGCCTCTTGTTGTTTGCGGCACCCATCTTGTCAAGGCCCAAGCAGGAGGGGGCCAGCCATCTGCCTCCTGGTCTTTTGTGAAACCTTTCTGTTGCTGCGCCTAATGTGCATAACAATGGCCCAGCCTGGAAGGTAATAGGGGCCCAGTCTGGGCCCAAGCATCGCCTTGTGCTGGTAGTCTGAAGGCCCGCCTGGGTCCTGAACTGGACTGCCTGCCACAGAAAGGACGGCTTTATGTTGCAGCTTCTGCAGGTCCAGGGCCCTTACAGCGGTTGTTGCAGCCTTCAGGCATTGAGTTTTACAGCATGCAGCTGCACACAGGGCAGCAGGCGTCACATCCTCGGATTGCTGTGTTCAGCCATTGCTGTAAGTGCCCTTGCAGGAGCCATGGTGCCCCAAGCCGCCATTGCGGGCAAGCTGGGCAGCCCTCCCATCCTCAGATTGCTGCACTCAGCCGTTGCTGGGGGTGCTCCTGCAGGAGCCAGGGTCCAGACCATGCAGCTGCAGACTGGGCATCAGCCATCCTACCCTCATCCTTGCATTGCTGCCGTTTAGCCATGGCTGTGAGTACCCTTGCTGGAGTCATGGACCTAAGCATGCCACTGCATGCAGGGCAGCGGGGGCGCTGCAGACAAGCAAGCTGCACAAGCAACACTCAACACAGGGCATGCACGAAAGCAGCCAAGTCAGAGCTGCATGAACACTGTTCTGCTGTACTGCAGCTTCACGTCCTGATGTGCTCCACGCCCCCTGCAGGAACTTTGGTCCAGAGGACGCAGCCAAGGGCAAGGCAGCAGCCAAGGCGGAGCTCCGAGCCCGCATGAACCTCTCCTCGGCAGGTGCTCATCAACCTCTGCATTGCACACGCAACGCGAGCTGCCTCAGCGCCAATGCCCAAAGCAGCTGTGCACTTCGGAGCAGCCACCTGCCTGCTGTCTGATCCAGGGTTGCTGAGGCAGTACACCGACCAAAAGGAGCACCGCATCTGACACGTTTACAAAGTTCTGGTGTGCCCACACGGCATCCCCAGTGGAGATGGAGCAATGCCTGCCTGTTTCACCAAAGACAGGGCTGAAACAGGTGTCTTCTGATCTCAAATTGCTGCCGGCACCTCCGAGCTCCATGCAACAAGCACCAGCCTTCGCGCAGCTTGTGAGGTGAGGCTGGTCTGCTGCCCGCAGATGTGCCCCTGGTGGGCGTGGTGACCCGCCTGACTCACCAGAAGGGCATCCACCTCATCAAGCATGCGGCCTGGCGCACTCTGGAGCGCGGGGGCCAGTTCGTCCTGCTAGGGTCTGCCCCAGACCCCCGCGTGCAGGTGCGCCACCCCTGCCATGCTTGCCTGGCCGTGTGCTGCATCTCCTGCAGCCCCTGCTGCAGCTGTCAGCAGGGAGTGCCTGCATGCATCTGTGCTTGAGGCCAGGCAGCAGCAGGCCTGCACCCCTTGCTGACACGCCAGGTGAGGTCTGGAGCATGGGAGTGTTCTGTTCTGCTGGGGTGCAGCCCAGGCCCCCTCGTGCAGATGTGGCACCCCTGCTATGCCTGCCTTTTGAGCAGCAGCAAATTCACGCTCAGAGTCACACTTCTGCAGGGCGAATTCAATGCGCTTGCTGGCGAGCTGGGGAGGCAGTACCCTGACCGGGCACGACTCTGGTTCGCTTACGACGAGCCCCTGAGCCACCTCATCTATGCAGGCAAGCCCATCTGCGGCCGCGCTTGCAGCAGCTGGCCACTGCCTGTGTGTGTGTCTCACCCCTGGTGCTGCCTGCTGTGCCTGGCCAAAGCTCCTCTGCACGTCAGTGCCTGTGACGTGTGTATTTCTCATGATTGCTGTGGCTTGAACGCCGATAGTGTGCTGGGTTATTGTCATCCTGAGGCTGACAGGGTGCTCTCCATCACGATGGCCATGCAGCTGTTTGCTCTGATTTGTTGAGGACCAAAGTACACCATACCAGTGCCTCTGACGCCTGCTTTGCTCGTGGGTGGTGGACAAGGCAAACACAGAGGCAGCGCTTCTGGGCTGAGGCAGACTTGTGCATAACCTCCAGCCTGAGTGCAGCAGTCGACACAAACATCAACGTGAGCTGCATCGCCACCTGCACATAGCCTGTCACACTGGTTGCTTTGCAGTCGGCATCCCTGAGCACCTGCGTGCAGCAGCTGTGCGTGCGCACAGGAAGCAGCTGCTTCATAGGAAGCAGCTGTGTGCAGCAGCTGTGCACACACAGCAAACAGTTGCAGCTGCTTCCTGCTGGTTCCCGCTGTGCACACAGCAAAAAGTTTTTTGCCAGCTCCGCTGCCTGGTGGCCTGGCTTTGCACAGAGCAAACATGTCCTGGCTAGTCGCTTTTTGGTGGCCCGATCATGCACACAGCAGATCATCCTCCCGCCAGCTGGTGACCAAGGGCTCAATTAAGCTTCGAGCACACTGTGCTGCCTGCTTGTCTGGCCATGCACAGAGGAACCATGGTACCACCACTTGCTTTCTGGTGACCCAGCTGTGCACAGGGCAACACAGGGCACTGCCCTGCCAGCTGCTTCCTTGGGACATGCAGCAGTTGTGCACGGAGCGATCAGTCTGAGCAACCATGTTTCTGCCATGCAGGCTGCGACATGTTCCTCGTGCCGTCCATGTTCGAGCCCTGCGGCCTCACACAGATGATTGCCATGAGGTGGGGCCCAGCGCCCACTGCTGCTGCCACTGGCTGCTGCTGCAACCCGCTGCCACTGAGTGCTGCCACCGACTGCTGCTGCTGCTGTCTGCTGCTGCTGCTGTCTGCTGGGTGTTGCCGCCTGCTGCTGCCGCAGATTTTGCTGCCGGGGCTTGCTACCTGCCATTGGATGCTGCTGGCTACTGCCTGCGGCTGCCAGTTGGGGCATGACTGCTTGCCATTCTGGAGCTGGTCTGACACATTGACCCAACGCTTTCAGCAGTGCACAAAAGCAGCTGGCATGCATCCAGGATGCAGGGCACTGACTCATGCAAAAGAAGCACTGCGCTCTCAGCAGTGCACAGCCGCAGCTGGCTTGGGTTCAGGATGCGGACCGTATGACTCATCGGAACGAAGCATGCTCATCATGGGGCTCTGGGCCTGACCTGTGGGGCACAGGGCCTGCAAGCACGCGCACTGTAGAGCTTTGACATCTGTGGGGTTGAGAGGTAGATGCGGTACATCCTTGCCTTCAGGCTGACTCAACCCTAAGCAGTTCTGCATGCTTGCAGTGCAGGAGCAGGCTGAAAAGGTCATTGTCCGTGCTCCTGTCTGCAGGTATGGAACGGTGCCAGTGGTGCGAAAAACTGGTGGCCTGAATGACACGGTCTTTGATGTGGACGACGACATTGAGAGGGCAGCTGCCAGCGGAATGGAGACCAACGGGTACAGCTTTGAGGGCACTGACGCTGCTGGTCTGGACTATGCCCTCAACAGGTCAGGACCTCTGCAGCATTGCGCCTCGTTGCGCCCTGTGAGGACAGCAGCGGTGTGGCCCATCTGGTGTTGTAAGCTGATGTTCCATTGCTTGTTCCCTGATTGAACCTCTGTTATGTTGTTGGGCGGGGCTGAGCAGATCACGAACCTCTCCGAGCCAGGCAGTTCTGTCTGGAAAAGGCGAATTTGTGTCTGCTCTCCAGTTGTCTCCGTCTTTTCTGCATCCTAAACCTCAGCATGTGCTGTGGCACGTTGCTGATTGCCTCTTGACCCGCACTCTTGCAGCCGTATATCCACTGTTAGCTGCGCCATCCTTGATGGCAGCAGCCCCTGGTCGGAAGCACTTAGCCTTAGGCCCCCCGTCCCCAACTGACTGCATGACGACGATCTGTGCAGGGCGCTGGGCGCTTGGTACAACGATGAGCGGCTCTGGAGCATGCTGGTGCAGCGCATCATGCAACAGGACTGGTCCTGGGCCAACCCGGCTCTTGATTATGTTGAGCTTTACTTCAAGGCATTGCACCAGTGACGCTGAAATGCTGTCACTGTGCGTTGGCTGCAGCACCGCGTAGTCCTTGTGCACTGCCAATGTGACTTGGTCTGCATTTCTGTTCCAGCATTAGCCACCACAGAACCCAATGCACACCGAACCCACAGCGCTGCAGGGAGTCCACATCATATTTACATTAGAGAGAAACTGTGCAATGAAATACCTAAACTTGAGTAAGGTATCTGGCCAGGCAGTGCAAGCCTGGGTGCGAGGCCCAGCGGGTTGCAGGGCCAAGATGGGAGCCTGCTGCAAAGGATGTCACTATCAACAAGCCCAGCGGAGAGTCAGGTCTCCTTGGGGCAGTGCTGGTGGCTCAAGTGGGCTGAACAGAACACAACAGCAATTGAATTCATGGGCCAGTCTTCACACACCACACAATGCTTGGGAGTTGGGTGGTCTTGGGGATTACATTTCTTATAGCGGTCTGTTAGCGGGTTCTGTAAGCTTTGTTGGTCGCTGCTTGAGCTCACACGATGCTGGCTGCAGGGGCAGCTGGGATCAGCGACAGCCGACCAAGCTGGGAAGGCCTGGTTATTTTTGTCCAGCCAGCATCACTGGCTCCTTGCACTGCAATCATCACTGGGGGGTGTCGACTCAGACCACAGAGCGCCCCTCTGTGCTGGGCCCGGCGCCTTGACCCTGGCCTTGGGCGGGGCGCCTTGGGGCAGACTCCCACATCGGGTTCCGCTCCCCAGTTAGGCTCTCTGTCGTGTCAAGGATGTCGCTGCCAAACAGGGGGTTGGCCTCCCCTCCCTGGGGGCTCTGCTCTCCTGTACTCTCCCAAAGGGGGTTGCGCTCTGCAGCAGCCACGCAGGCAGCGGTGAGGCTGAGACCTGCCCCCAAACACTTTGAAGCAGCAGCAGTCAGCCTAGGCTGTGTGATGCAGTGGGCCCTCCACTCCTGAGCTCGCCCAGAGGAGCTCTGCTCGGCAGATGGCATGGGGGCAGCATATGGCAAGCTGCAGCGCAACGGGTGAGCTGCCACAGCTTGCGTCTGCCACCGAGTGCTAGTTGAAGCGGGGCAAGCAGGCACCGCACGGCACCTGGGACACCACACAGGTGGCCCTGCGCTGGTGCTGCAGCCACCAGAGGCTGTCAACAGCAGCCCAAGGGCAGTCCTCATAGATCGTGGCGGCCTTGCTGTTTGCTCTACGATGACGCATAGCTGGCCTCCCTGAGCTGGGCAAAGGTTCAGACAACTAAGACGTGACTGCCCTTGCACTGCAGAGGTGTTCTAGCAGCCTGTTGCATCGCCCTGAGCACCACTGCGCATCAGACAAAAGGAGGATGCCCAGCTTTGCACCATAGCAGCCTTGCATTACTCTGAGCAGAGATGAGCATCAGGCAAGCGAGGTGTGCCCATGCTTGCACTGAAGAGGCACTGCAGCAGCCTTGCAATGTGCCTGTGCAGATCAAGACAACTGAGAAGGGCCCACCTGCACCCATGCTGTCCCGTGATGCCATAATGTCAGACTGGCTGCCGTAGAGGGGGTTGGCAGCGCCGCCCTGGGGCTCCATCATGGATTGCGACTCCCACAGGGGGTTGCGCCCAGCCTCTGACTCTTGCGTGTCCATGATGCCTGAGCTGTACATCGGGTTGCTGCTCTCTGCAGCACAGGAGGGTGAGGCTGATGTGTGTTTCAGTCAGCTGTGCAGCAGAAGACAGGCGGAGTACCCTGTGCATCCCTGGCCCCACCATGAGGCAGCTCAACACATCCCTGCTCCATATGTAGCCAGCCTGTATGTGAAAGAACCTTTCTGTGGGCGCAACCACCACGACCTTCACTGCATGGATGATGAGGGGCCGGTCACGTCGCCAGCTGGCGACCATCGACTGCAGTTGCCACAGAGGGTTGCGCCCAGCCTCGCCCTCGGTTCGCTTACCATACGGGGATAGGTTCTGTTTCATTGGCCTTGGTGTGATCATGCATGCCGCACAAGCGCACCTTGGTTGGTCCGCATGCCGGTGGGGGCATTGGTCTCAGCGCCTGACGATGTCAGGTTGGCACTTCCTGCAGCCAGAAGGAGCCCAGCTAAGAGAGAGGCCAGCAGGTCACTTGCGTGAGAGCTTGAAGCTAAGCTGCTCCTGCCGCAGCTTTTGAGGCACCCAGGGGTCCAGGCTCCTGGGAACATACTCCTTACTTGTGCAAACAACAACATCCTCCTCATGGCATATTTTACACATATGGTGCAGCTCCAGGTGCCTTGCAGCCGATGACGCCCCACCCATGATGTCCTATCCAGTCTTGCAGAGCCACTGTCTGCAGATATTTTATTTAGCATCCCCAAGCACACAAGGGCTGTTGCAGAGACCCCACGTACACAAGGGTGGTGAACAGGGCCAAGGCTGGTGCACTCACCCTCAGTGCCCATGAGCGACTCCTCCTGAACCGGGGCGTGCTGCAGCTCGTAGCTGCCGTAGCGTGACGGCGGGGGGCTGCCCAGCACGCTGCCCATCTGGCTGCCCATCTCAGACCCTGCAGCAGGAGGACGGTGCTCCAGGCAGCCTGCGCAGCGCTGAATGCTGACTGATTTGGTTTGCTCTCTTTGCAGGCACTGGGCGCAGTTCGTTCAGGTTGAGGTACAGGGCCGCGCTGCAAGCAGCTAGACCACAGCGTGGTGACCACCTGGAAACTGCCTTCAGCCACGCCACAGCGTGATCAGTGGCTGGAAGCTACCAGGGTGCAAGCTGTGAGCACATGCTGTGAGCACATCCTGCAAAGCCCTCAGGACATCAGCGGGATGTCTGGGCAAAGACCAGCCCTGGGGTGTGCAGCCACCCGTAGGCATGCACCAATGCACATGATGTCGTTGCCTGGCAGGTGCACTGCAATTGAGGGAGGCAGGGACCATGGAAGTAAGCCCTCTGGGTTCCACAGAACCACCCACCTGACAGGTTGAGGCGGTGGCCCTGCACGCTGGGGTTGGACCCCATGATCTCAGACCCTCCCTCTGAGAAGCTGACCGGGTGCGCCCGCATGCTGTGGGGGCTCCCCTGTCGTCCTGCACGCAGCAGGCACAGCATGCTTGTGCAAGCTTGTTCAAGTGATGATGGTGACCTCACACCTCAGGTATCTGCCTACCTGACAGCTCGATGTCTGTAAAGAGTACTTTGTGCACCGCACAGGACAGGGCAAGGCACAGGTTGTGTTTGTGCAAACAGATGCCTTGTCATACGCCCTGATGCCCTGCAAGCGGCAGGCAGAGGTTGCCAGCTTCTGTTGTCCTTCTGGAAGAGGAGGTGGACGCGCTGCTTTGGGGGGACTGCAGTTGATGAGGCTGGGGGGCGCTGTCTCACCTGCGTAGGGCCCATGCATCTCCAGGCTGCGGCTGCGCCGCGGGCTGCCCTGGCGGCTGCCCACCTGGCTCCCATAGTCGCTGCCCAGTGTGCTGCCCTCCAGTGCCAGAGGGTACCCCTGCAGAGCATCCGGTGCTACGCTGGGCAGTCCTTCCAGGCTCAGTCCCCTCCATGTTTAGTGTTGAGGGTATCTTGCAGAGCAGGGCTTCCAATTCCAAGCTGAGCGGTGTCTCTGGGCCACACATCCCCTGCTGGGCAAGAATGTATCTCCATGCCTAGGGTCACCTCGGCACAGCAAATGCACAGAGCAAGCACCGCTGCCTTCTGAGGCTGCAAAGTCCGCCAGGTCTATGGGACGCCGTGTTCTTACTACGATACCAATAGTTGCCAACAGCAGTAGCACATGCCCACCAAGGGACAGCCCTGATGGCTTCATGGCACAATGTCAAAGATCTCTTCATGACAGTGCAACACACTCAAGGTTGACAGGTAGCAGGTACAGCTCACCTCCACAGAGCGGGCATTGCTGGTCCCAGGAGCTGCAAAAGAGGATGGTGCCAAATTGCCAGACATTCGCCAACAGCAATCAGCACATCTGCTGATAAGCACAGGAGGCACATGCACAGCTCACCTGCACAGAGTGGGCGCTGCTGGTCCCAGGGGCTGCAAATTCAGTCAGCTCGATGGGGTCACGCCCCATTCGGTCGCGCATTCGAGTCGAGTCCGTGGAGTCAAAGGCAGGGTTGTTCTGGTAACCTGCAGCATGGACAACCTGTGGATCAGCCAACAGCAAAGGCAAGAGGGAGGCACAGCCTGACCACAGCTGAGCCAAGGGTCAGACAGGGACTGCCCAGAAAGGCGGCCCACTTGAGGGCTTCCACTGACCAGACCCCTGCGGCAGGCAATTTTCTGCAATGCAGGCAGCTGGCAGCCCACACAGCCTTCTTGCCCTTCCTGGGTCAGGGATCCTGCCACACACCACTCTGTGGCCACGCAGTTGGCGCCGCACCTTCCCGTGACCTCATGAGGTCTGCGCCATACAGGGGGTTGGTCTGGTCGCGTGGGCCTCGGGGGCCGATGGGACCGGCCATGCCCGCTGGCCCATAGGGTGGCATGTTGTACGTGAAGCTGTCGTCCCGACTGATAGCATCAAACATATCAGGCTCCTGCAGCAGTGCGGAGGACTCTGTGTTCAGAAGGGCCACTTTGCACGTGAAGCCCCTGTCCCAAACTGACAGCACATGGACAGTCAGTCAACCTCCTGCAGCAGTGCAAGGGGGAGGTTGGGGACACAGGGCCGCATGATGTACATGAAGCTGCTGCACCAACTGACAGCACAGAGCAAACATGTCAGGCTTTTCTAGCAGTGCAGTGTGCACCTGGCGGCGCCGGCTGGTGACCAACTTTTCAGGCTCACATGGGGCTCATTCTGCTCCCGCTCTGTCCTCACAACAATACAAGCACACTTTGGGTAGGACCCCAGATTACAGACGCCTGAGGCATTGCTGCGATGATGCCTGAGGGCTGTGCTCCCTGTACTTCTGTGGGGCAGCAGCTGGGGACTCACCATGCTGGCCTGCCGGCTGCCAAATTCGCGGGCCGACGCGTAGCTCCCGCTGCCATAGCTGCCCCGCGGCGATCCAAAGCGTTCGCCGCTGATGCCGGGCTGCAGGCTGCCACGCGCGCTCATGTAGTCACCCCCGCTGCCAGCAGAGCGGTATGAACCCCGGCCATCAGAGGCTGCAGAGGTGAAGCTGTCCTCTGCAGTGCAGGCAGAGGGTCTTGTCATGCACCGCACTGTCCATGCAGCAAGATACCTAACTTGCACCTTGCATGGCAGCTTTCCACTTTTCTGCACAACATGGCCCCCTGCCAAAAGTCACTGCAGCAGCAGAGGCAGGTCATAGCACCAGGCTGTGTCAATTGCAGGAGCCAGCCCAAGGGCAGGCAGCAAGCAGCTGTATGAGATGCAGTGAGGCAGCCAAGCCAGAGTCAGCAGCACGACAAGCGGCCTTGGCAGGACAGCGCTGCTGGGGCAGCAGCAAAGGTGGTAGATGAGCAGCTGCGTCAGATGCAGTGGCACAGCCACGAGATAAACAGGGCCCAATGGGGCCTCTTGCCTCCACTGCAACTAGCCCTGAAGCCTCCAGGCCAGCCGCAGCCGCAGCAGGGTCCCTTCCATCCAACCCGCATGCAGAGGAAGGGGCTCACCGCGACCAATCGGGTGCAGAGCGCCCAGACCAGCGGCCCCCAGCCCGGCAGCACCCAGCCCTGCGGCACCCAGCCGCGCAGAGGCGGGTGAAGCACCGCGCTGGGAGACCCCTGGGGTGAGGCCCAGGGATCGCAGCTCCCGCTCCCGCGAGTCGGTCGTCTTGCCGGAGTCACGGTCCGCGCTGGAGCCGCGCGAGTACTGCAGGGCAGGGCGATGGTGCGCTAAGGTGGCAGCGGGTCTGCTGGAGCTGCTCTGGGACAGCATGGTGAATAGCTCTGGTTGGGGGTGCTGACGACAGCATACTGCAGGGCCAGCAGATGGTACGACCACCACTTGGCTGGTCCCGAGCTCAGCTCTGGAGCCGCATGACTGCAGGGCAGGTGGTGGTTGTACTGAGGTGGCAGCACTGCGCTGAAGCTGGTCTTGGCCCTGGGACAGGATGATGAGCAACCCTTGTCACATCCTGATGACGGCACACAGCAGCGCAGGCAGTCATCAAGCACTAATGGTCACATGCTGCCGACGGGACAGGAGTTGTTGTAACGGGCACAATGGCCCTGCTGGGTGCCGGCTCAGCTGCAGGACTACTGTAGGGCAGGGAGCAGACCTTGCCGACTCTTGCTGGAGCTGTGCTTGGCACGCCAGAGCAGCACGTCTGTTTAAACGGCAGATGAACCTATGCACGACAGCTAGCCCATGCATGACAGTGATCTGATGTGTGTCAAACCGATGCCAGGAGCTGGAATTTGCAAGCAGAATGGAGAACACTCAGCAGATAAGGCCGATCGGCATGGCTCTAAAGTCAAGCAATGCGCAGCACAGGCTCCCTACTTCTTGCAGATGCAACTGTGTAAGGCTTGACAGCAGATACACCTGTCAGGCAAGGGACTGTCAGGAAGTGCTGGTAACAAGCTGGAGTGCAGCCTCACCAGCTCCTGCAGCTCCCTCTCCGTGGGCAGACTGGTACCTTGGGAGCTCCCACTCTGCACGCCGCGATCGCTGACTGGAGGCGATCCAAAGCGAGGCTGCAGCAAGGTTGCAGGGGGTTACTTGTCAGCCGCGATTGTCTGCTATCTCAAGCTGGCAGGGTGTCTCTTGGAATGAAGTGGTGGGACTTTGCTGCAGCTGCTGGGGCGTCTGGGGCCAGTGCTTGGAGGGAGAGAGGCATTTGCAGAGCAGCCCCAGCACACAAGCCTGGCTCAAGCTGCACATGTCAAGCGTTCTCCCTCAGCTCACTGCCACAATGGGCTGTGCACCTCGCGACAGCTTGTGCACATGCCTGGAGCGCTGCAAAAGCTTGGAAGGGCTCGACATGACCCCTGGTGTGCCCGGCGAGGCTGGCTGAGCCCCTTGCAGGAGGAGCCAAGAGGGCCCTGAATGTCCTCACAGCAAAGCAACACAAGTGCATGCAATACAGATGATGCCTGTGTGGTGAGTCTGCTCAGGTGATAGCCTCACAAGGGCCCTGGCTGTGCCTGGCAGTGCTGGTCGAGCTTGTTGGAGGTGATCCACCAACAACAGACACAAAAGCTGTTCTGGCAACCAGCAGGTTGCGTATGCCCTGTGCGGGAGCCTCACCATTGGCCGGGAGGAGCCTGGAGCTGCTGGCTGGGCCCCGTTGGTGTACCCGGGGGGGACCCGAATGACCTCAAAGTCGTCCCCGCGGGCGCTGGAGGCGCTGCTGGTCAGGGTCTGGTTGGTGTCGTACACCGGGTTGGCCTTGTGGCTGTACAGGGCGCCCTCTGCCTGGGTGCGGCGGGCCTCGCGTGCACGGTGGCGACGCCGCCTCTGCAGCAGCAGCAGGCGAGGTCACAGGCTGGGTTCCACCACCATGGTTCCAGTGCTCAAGGAAAGTGCCGTTGTTCTTGCAGGGACGGTAGCGACATTGCCTAGCAGCGGTGGCAATCAATTTGGATGGTCAGCAGGAAGGGACATGTAGATGGCATCTTGATGCTGGGTGAGCTGCAGAGTGCAGATCAAAATGCAGGGGGGCTGCACTGGTGGTCAGCGACCGGGCGGTTGCCACACAGAGGTGCCCAGCTGGGCAATGCAGGGAATGTGTGCGCATCCCACCAAGATGCTGGACAGGTGCACAGCGTTCATGCTGCTGTTGCCATGTTATGGCCCACCCTCAGTGCAACAGGCATGCAAGGCCCTAGCAGCAGCTCCATATAGAGGAAGTGACGCAGCACAAGGGGCAGAGCAAGAAGCCAGGTCCCAGCGCAAGCAGGCGTGGCACTGCGAGCTGTCAAGGTATCCCAACCCTGAGCCCAGCAGATGCCAGTGAGTCTCAGGCAGCACCAGTACATGTGCATGCCTGCCCAGTGACTTCCAGAAACACTGCCGTGGCTGCATGTGCACCCCCGGTCACATCAGAAGCGGTGCAGAGCCATGCAGGGCATTAGAGTGCCCTCACACTCACGTAAAGGAAGCAGCAGCAGCACAGCACAATGGCCAGAGCCAGGGCCACCCCCAGGGCAACCGGCAGGGCGATCTTCAGCGCAAGGTTGTGGGTGCCGCCGCTGCTGCTGGCTGTGCGTGCGCCTGTGACTGGGCTGGACGGCGGAGGGGCCACGTTCTGGGACACTGGCGCTGCGCTGCCGGTTGGCTGCAGGCAACAAACAGGGCTTACCAGGGCACGTGAGGCATGATCAGGGGGATAGTAACAGTGGTGCTGCGGTGGCATGCTGTGAGGTATAATCCTGGTGGGAGGTTCAATCAGGGAAGCAAAGAGGCACGCCTTACAAGAGAGCAGGTGCCAGCATGCATGCTGAGCGCTGAGAGGGACTGCACCTGTCAACTGGGCCACGCCTGCGGTGGCCATCTCAGTGGGACAGCATGCTGAGCACAGTGCTCATGTAGCCACCACACAGCAAAGCTGTAAGACTCGACCAGCCCTCACCGTGGTGTCAGCATTGACCAGAGACAGGCCAATGCTGTTCAGGGCTGACCCCAGCTGCCCGTTCTGCACTGCATTGTTGAAGCTCTGCTGGGTGCCAGTGCGGTTGTTCGAGAACAGGAATGAATCGACGCTGACCGCGCCTCCAGACTGCAGCAGCCGCCTGCCCGTGGTGCTGTTTGTGATCTGCAGGCAGGAGCACAAGCTCTCCAACCGACCTGCAATGCAGGATGCACAGCGCGAGTCTGAGCCAGCGCCAGTGGTTACCACCAGGCAGGAGCGTGTGCAACCTTCCTGGCACACCAGACCTTAGGGGGGCACGGATGCCTTGCACACGTCCCAGCTACACCCTGTTGCAGCCTGTGGGTACTGGTGCCAGTGGTACATCTTCATTCTGGCGCCCACCCCCAGATGTGGGGGCGTGTACAACCAGGCAGCTGCTGCTTCCTCTGAACAGATGCAGACCAGCAACCAGCCCCATGCAGGCAGTCATGCTCTAGAGGGGACTCTCAGCCGACAGGCTTCCAGCACAGTTGTCCTGAGATCCTGCAGCACCACACCCTGAAACAACACCCATGGCACAGTGACGCCGCACCCACCTGGACCATGGATGCCGAGTTGAACGAGGAGTTGATCTGGCTGACGGGAACCCCTGCCGCGTCGGCCAGTGCCTGGTCGTACTCCTGCTGCAGGGTTGCGTTCTGGAAGGCAGACTGGTCGATGCTGCGGTTCAAGCCTGCAGGCAGGGCTTAACAGAGGTGGCCAAAGCACACCTATGGGTGGGATGCAAAGTGCCGATACCAAGAACAGGGTTGTGTGGTCAGGCCTGATGGCAGCTTAGCAAATGTCAGCACAGCACACTTCAAAGTGAATACTATTCTTGACAACAAGGCAGGGTCGAGCCTGCAGGCAGCCTCAGCCACTATGGGCACAGCACACATGAGCGTGCATGCTGACCCTTGACGCTAGGCACAGATTTGCATGATTGCATCTGCAGGCAGGCACAGCTCCCCATGTCAGCGAAGTCAAACCCTCAACCTCTCAACCCACTGCGTGCATGTCTTGTGTCAAGCAGTCTGGTCAACACTGCTGCCAGGCAGGCACAGCCGGTGTGTGAGCATCGATGGCCCATTGCTGGCACTGCACCGCACAGAACAAGATTTCCAGGCATGTTGAGGATGAACGACAGGAGCGCGAGTCCTGCCTGTGCATTGCCGCGGCAGCCAGCACCTTCATATTGTGGTACAGCATCACCTACATGAGCACCTCCTGGCGCTGGCCGGAGGCTGACCTGTGACAGCCACCCTGACGGGAAAGTTGTCTGTGGTTGAGCCATGCGCAGGCATGGGAGGTGCCAAATTCTTACACATGCTGGCCACAGAAGGGCTCGCTGTGCGCAGGTTCCTGCCACTTTCTCACCTGTGACGGCCAGCCTGACAGGAAAGCCATTTGTGATCGGGCTGGGGCCAGGGCTAGGAGCTGATGTGTTGGCAGCAGCCCCAGGGACAACCCCTGCCGCCACGCCCGGAGCCACTTCTGGAGCCACCTCTGGCGCCACCTCTGGGCCTGAGACTGGAGCGACCTCTGGAGCTGGAAGTGGGGCCAGCTCTGGCGCGATGCCAGGAGCCAGCAGGGGCGCTCCCTCAGGGGTGCCGAGTGACGCAAGCTCTGCGGCAGGGCCCAGTGCGGGAGCCAGGAGGGCGGACGGCGCAGGGCCCAGCTCGGGCGCAAACTCTGTAGCGGGTCCCAGCGCGGGCGCCAGGTAGGCAGACGGCGCTGGCGCCAGCTCCGGCGCAAGCTCTGCAGGGCACGCACGAGGGCGTGAGAAGTGCTGTGGCAGGCTGGGTGTGCTGCTACCCAGTTTGTAGTTGGGTGCCGCCTGCCCAGTAGAGATGCAGAGTAGGGCATGCATGCATGCATAATAGTCGCTGGAAATGGGCAAAAGGTTGGCAAGCAGAGGGATGGCAGCCGGGGCCATTTGTAATTAGACAGCTTTGGCACCTTGCAAAGCTGACACAAGTCTGTGCATTTGACCAGCACCCCTGCTCTCAGCATACGTGAAGGGCTGACAGCTGCATGCAGCCAGCCGCTCAGGGGCCACCACGATGTCAAGGTTGCAGGAGCAGTGCAGCTGTTGTCCTGCTGCTCTGGAGAGGTCTTGCACTACGCCAACCTCACCTGAGGCCATGCGTAGAGCCAGGCTGCCATTCGTTTCTTTTATCACAATGTCAAGGTGGCAGAAGCAGTACAGCCAAGATAGCAGGAGCACTGCAGCCATTGTCCTCCTGCTGTGGATTGGGATCACACTGCAACAACCTGACCTGGGGCCATGCCTTTGAAACCAGGCTGCCATTTTTTCTGTCTTACCATGATGTCAAGGTTGCAGGAGCAGTGCAGCCACTGTCCTGCAGCTGTGGAGGGGTGTCACAACACTGCAGAGACCTCACCTGGGGCCGTGCCTGGAGCCAGGCTGCGGGCGCTCAGAGCTGCTGCAGCCAGTGCTGCAGCCAGCCCACTGCCGCTCAAGAGCCCCTCAAGCTGACCCAGCGACAGGGTGCTGTTGCTGTTCAAGGTCTGCAGCCACGTGAGCACGTCATCAGACACATCACAGCAGAGTTTGCTGCAGTGCAGCACATGCGCCGGTCATGCAGAGCAGCCTTTCATGCAAGCCTATCGAGGTGGACCGCAGCCGCACAGTGCACCCATGCCACCAGTCAGCAAAGGCAACATTAACGGCAACGGCGCGCACCTGCAGGCCAGCAGCCAGCTCAGGGCCAACGGAGGTGTTGCTGAGCACCATGTTAAGCTGGGCAGCAGACAGCGACATGTTGGTCATCCCAGCAGCAGCTGTGGCGTTGTTCAGCTGCCCGGCAAGGCTGGTGTTGGCCAGCGCAGACTGCAGCTGGGTCACGCTGAGGGTCTGGTTGGTGGCAGCGGCCACAGCTGTCGCGTTGGCCAGCTCCCCACCAATGCTGGTGTTGGCCAGCGCAGCCTGCAGCTGGGTGGCTGACAGGGTGGTGTTGCTGGCGCCTGAGGCATTCAGGCTATTCGCCAGTTGGGGACCCAGTGTGGTGTTCTGAAGCGCAGCGTTCAGCTGAGCTGCTGACAAAGTCTGGTTGTTGTCCCCAGCAGCGGCCGTTGCATTGGCCAGCTGGCTGCCGATGGACGTGTTGCGCAGCAGAGTGTTGAGCTGTGCAGCAGTCAGGTTCTGGCTCTGGCTCTGGCTGAGGGCGGCGGCTGTGGCGTTGGAGAGCTGGGCCCCAATGGTGGTGTTGTAGAGGGCAGCAGCGAGCTGGTCGGCTGTGAGAGTGCCGTTGCTGGCGTTCAAGCCCACAGCAGCCAGCTGTGCACCCACTGTCGTGTTCAGCAGGGCTGCATTGACCTGCACAAACAGAAGAAACAGACTGGAGCAGCCTGCCAAAGTGAGGTGTTCTGCAGAGCAGTGTGGATTGAGCAGCGTGCTGGGGCGAGGCACTGGTGAATGGTTTGTTGCATTGTGTGCAGGGAGGGGGGCCAAGAGAGATGTGGGTGGCTGCGCACTGTTGTGTTACACAAACTGCACTGATGAGAGAACCCGAGTATGGCACAGTTACATCTGGCTGTGCTATCTTGCCACAAGCAGTACCAGTATGGACAGGCTGCCGACCTGCATCCCTTGTAGCAGAAGCACGCATAGGCAGCTGGCTGCACGCCCACTTGCACAAGCAAACCTGTGGCAGTGGGCAGCACCGAGCATGCACAGGCGCCTAGTGTTGAGTTGCTAGGGCCAACCCCAAGCAGTATGAGACAGCAGTCTTGCCAGCAACAGAGCACCCACCGTAGCCAGGGCAAGGGTGCTGTTGCTCAGGCTCTCTGCTGTGGCAGGCTGCCCTGAGGCCGATTCATTGGACAGTGCCTGGTTGAACTGTGCCAAAGTCAGGGTGCGGTTGGTGCCGGTGGTCACAGGAGCGACTGCCTGGGATCCGTTGGCGGACTGCAGGCGACAGTGCCAGCGTCAGTCTCAGCACGCAGGGCCAGCAGTCGCACAAGCCACAGCTGGAAGAGCAGCATGCAGGACGGCGCTGCCTTGGCCAGTGGCATGCAGCAGATGTGGCCAGTGGTAGCACAAGCCACTGACAGCCTGCAGTGCGGTGAGACCAGCTCACTGGGGCCATGGCAGCGTCATGGCATGCAGGGAACTCTGCTGAAAGCGCTGACAGAGGCAACAGCCATGGGCAGGTCCCCAACGCTGCCTCTCGGCGTCTTGCTGAAGCTGTGCATCCATGGCAGCAGCGCTGACATGCGGCAAACAGGGAGGCTGTTTCAGGGGTGGACACCAGGTCGAGACAGGCCCTGTGACTCACCTGGGCACTGACAAACACTGACCCATTGCGCAGGGCATCAGTCAGCTGAGTCATGGAGAGACCGGTCATGTTGACTGCAGCCCCGGTCTGTCCTGACGTGTTGACCATCTGCAGAAGGCAGCGGCACTCAGCAGGATCCTTCCAGGACGACATGTGGCTGCAGCATCCTGGCTTGGTCAGGTGACTGAGTCACAACGCCCCACAGGGTGGTTCCATCTCAGACGTCATGTAAGAGTGCTCGTCGTTCACGCCTCACTGCTGCCTCTTATGGCCCAGCAATGGTCTCGATAAAAATGGGCGGCAAGCCCAGAGAGGGTCGCGGGCGTGTTGAGTACATCTCTGGGCTTTGGCAATGTGCCTAAGGCAAATTTGTGATGCCACAGGCTACCCCTTGCTGTGAGACCTCTGTAGCACGAGGTGCAATACATCCCTAAACACCGACACACCTGCCCCAGCTGCGCCAGCGACAGCGTCACATTGGTCCCGGCAGGGGCCGTGATCAGGCCGGTGGCGTTGCTGCCTGCGCCAGTGCTGATGCCTCCGCTGCCTGCCAGCACTGCATTCAGGTCCTCCACTGGCACCGTAACATTGCCTGCAGTCAGGCAGGAGAGCCTGAGACATGTGAGCAGAGCCCCCAAGGCAGTGCGCAGGACTGGTGCTGTGCACGTGTTAGGTGGGAGGGTCCCAGGCAGTTGAGAGCTGTGTGCTCCAGAGTCAGGCAGGATGGGTCTGGGCAGTTGGGGGCTGTATGTGCAGGGTTCACCGCCAGAGCTGAGCGCTGTCGGTGCAGCAGCTGTGCCAGAGCCGGCAGCCAGCAGCAGGGAGGTGTTCTGGGCGCTGCTGCTCAGGGTGGAGTTGAGTTGGTCCAGGGGCAGGGTTGTGTTGGTGGTTTCGTTGCGGATGCTGAGGCTGGTCACGGTGGCTGTGCTGTTGGCGGTGCCGGCAGGGGCCGCAGTTGTGTTGCTGGTGCTGTTGGCCAGGGCCTGGGAGGCGTTCTGCCCCTGCAGCACGCCTGCCAGCTCCTGGCGGCTCAGTGTGGCGTTGGCGCCAGCTGGCGCCTGAGCAGCTGTGCTGTTGGCCAGGGCCTGGGAGGCATTCTGCCCCTGCAGCACGCCTGCCAGCTGGTTGAGGCTCAGTGTGGCGTTGCTGGCCGTGGCATTGGCACCAGCTGGCGGCTGCGCCACAGCTGTGGCGTTGGCCAGGGCCAGCGATGCGCCGCTGCCCAGCAGGGCCCCAGCCAGCAGGGTGCTGTTGAGGGTGGAGTTGCCTGTGCTGGGAGCTGGCGTGGTCGCAGCTGGGGAGGCTGTGACCGCCCGGCTGGTGGTTGTCGACGGCGGCGCTGTGGTTGCTGCCGTGGTGGGCGCGCGTGTGGTGGCAGCTGGGGACGCTGTGGGTGCCGGGCTGGCACTCGTTGACGGCGGTGCTGTGCTCCTCGGCGGCGGGCTCGGGCTGCTGCTGGTGGTGGGCGAAGGTGTGGGCGACACAGGGCTGGCCGTGGGGCTGCTGGTCGTGTTCTGTGATGTTCTGGGAAGAAGGGCACCTGTGACTGTGGTATTGCTGGCGCTGCTGTTAGCATTTGGAGGCGAGGGGCTGACAGTTCCGGGTGACAATGTTGTGCCTGTAGACAGGTTCCCGTTCAGGGCTGTTAGGTTCTGGTTGAGGGCCCCTGTCGCGTTCTGGGCAGCAACTTGCAGCGTGGAAGCCAGCTGGCCCCGGGACAGCTGCGCATCACTGCCAGCAGTCAAACCTGCTGGTGTCAGCGTGGGAGCGCCTTGGGCAGGCGCCGTGGTGGTGTTGCCGCTTGACGGCGCAGTGTCTGGGGGGCCAGTGTTCATGGAGGACAGGGGTGACATGGTGCCTTGCAAGCTGCTGGCTGCGTTACTGAGACGCTGCGAAGTGTTTTCAGCACTGACTGCCACGGCATTGACCACTTTTTCAGGGGGGAGTGTTCCAGTTGCATTGGCACTGTCTGTGGCCGCTGCTGGTAAGGTGGGGGGGGCAGACGTCAAGCTCTGGGCGATGGTGCCCTGTGTCAGGACCTGTGGTGGTGCTGAGCTGGCTGGGACGGTTGTGGGCGGTGCCAGCTGTCGTGGACTCTGTGGGGATGTGCCTGGGCGCAGCCAGCACAGCTTGAGGCAGGCAGCGCTGGGGGCTGGCGCCAGCCCCAACACACGCGCAGCACATGCATGGCCAGCAGCCACAGGGCCTGGGCCAGCCAGCAACAGAGCTGGATCCAGGCAGCAATGGGCGGCATTGCCAGGCTCAGCAGGTGCGCAGCACTGGCAGAGCGTGAGCAACAAGGAGGTCATGACTGAGACAGGCTGTGCTTGAATGCAAAGCCCCCGGGCTTGCCTCCATCCAGACACGGGGTTCTCACCTGGGACCACTGAGCCGGAGGCTGCAGGAGTGGACCCTGGAGCAGGTGTGGCGCCCACAATCACAGCAGGCGCTGTCGTGACGCGGGGTGATGGCGATGAGCTGGGCGCTGGAGAGGCTGGTGGCAGCGTTGGACTGGCAGGCAGGGGGCTGGCCGGCGACGGTGATGTGGCAGGGCTGGGACTGGCACCTGCAGGGACAGAGACAGGGGGTTGGCGATGGTAGAGCTTGGCGGCCAGTCAGACCAGCACATAAACTCAGGGAACACTCCTCTGAGATGACCCTTCTCACGTTTGCACAGCCGCTGTGGTGAATGAGATTCTGCTCAGTGGGTGCTGCGGTCGCTCATGCAGCGTCAGTTGGCAATTTCATCAGTGAACCCGCCCTCAGGGCGAAGCAGAGAGCTAGAATGACTACCACAGGAATTTGACTATCGTCCCAACAAAGCTGGGGGATTCTCCTCCCCAAAGCCTGGTGTGGGTTGCCGTACAGCAGGCCTGCTGGGGCAGCTGCCAGTACTGTCTAATGTAGGAGACACGACACAGCACCAGCAGCTTGGGCACTTGACGCAGCACTGGGCAGCAGCCTCATTCGTCTTTTTTCATGATGACTGAGCTCCACTGGCCAATGACGTGTATGTAGCTAGCGAGCTTGCACCGCATGCTGTCCAGGACATCAAGAGACACTTTGGTACTTCTGAGGTGTGCATGGAAAAACCCCAGAGTTGCAGGGCCTCCTGCCGCCTCCTCTGGCTGTGACCAGATGCTGCTGTGGCCAGATGACAGGTATGCAGGGCAACCAGTCACCATCAGAAAGTGCGTGCCAGCATGCCTGCTTGAAACTGCTGGCCGACATCCTGGGAAGGCGGTCATACTAGCAGCCCACCCACCCGGCGATGGAGGTGGAGAGGGGGATGCCGGTGGCGAGCGTGAAGTGCTTGGCGAGGGTGAGGTGCTTGGTGAGGGCGAAGCTCCAGGCACCGCTGTGGCTGCGGGACCGGGGCTGCTCCCTGGAGCAGGCGTGCCAGCTGGCGATGGGAGAGTTGTCGCGGTTGGAGTGGTGACGCCGCCAGCGCCAGACACAGGTGGGCTGGAGCCTGCAGCAAGGGGTCAGGCAGGCAGTCAGCAGCATGCACACAGGTGGAGGGCATGGCGGGGCTCAAGGCTGGTGCTCAGCATCTGGGAGGCAGGTGCATCAACACCTGGTGCAGCATGTGGCTGCATGCAACATAGGGTGAACAAGGAAACGGGTCAGGCAAGTCGCAGTACCCTCTGTGAAGGGTGCATGCCTGGTGAGATGGTGGCGGTGGGTGTTGCAGCTGGTGGTGTTCCAGTTGCGGTTCCAGGAGAGGTGGTGGGAGGGGAAGGGGTGTTCACAAGGTCGCGGGGTGTGGATGGCGTCGCTGAGGCCCCAGCTGTGGCCGCCTGCTGAGGGGTTACCGGTGCAGGCGTGGCAGCAGTGACAGTCCCTGCAGCTGCTGCCGGCCTGGGGCTGGAGCCTGGCACCTCCGTTGCTGACGCCGCTGGTGTTGGGCTGAGATCTGGGGTTCCTGCGCCTGCCGCTGTGCCTGGACTGGGCACCTGTGGGGCACCACCAGCGGCTGACGCTGGGCTTGAACCTGGGCTCAGGCCTGGGCTCAGCCCTGGGCTGGCAGCGGCTACTGCTGGGGTCAGGCCTGGGGTCGCCCCAGGCGCCATGGTGCCGCTGATAGGCGCAGCGCCTCCAGTCGCTGGCACAGCACCCACTGCCTGCGCTGGACTGGCAGGCTGCTGTTGAGGCAAGCCTGGACTTGCCCCTGTTGCTGGCGTCGCGCTGCCTATTGCTGGCTTCGCCATCACTGAACTGGCAGGCAGCTGCGGGGAAGTGGCCACCACTGCAGTGGGGCTTGTGCTGGCCCCCGAGGGAGGGCCAGGGATTGGGCTGCTGGGGGTGATGGATGGCGTAGGAGGCTGTTGCAGAGTTGGGGTTCCAGGAGCAGCTGGGGGTGTTGATGCCTGTGGTGACGAGGGTGGTGGGTTGTCGGGTGACGTACCAGGCAATGTGCTGCTGCTGGTCACTGGCGATGCTGGTGGTCCACTTGCAGCAGGGGAGGTGCCTCCGCTTGCTGCTGGCGATGCTGGTGCCGCGCCGGCACCAGGGGAGGTGCCCTGGCTTGTCAGTGGTGATGCTGGCACTCCGCCAGCAGCAGCCGAGGTGCCTCCGCTGGCTGCTGGTGATGCTGGCGCTCCGCCGGCAGCAGGGGAGGTGCCTCCGCTGGCTGCTGGCGATACTGGTGCCCCAGCATAAGCCGCGGAAGCGCCGCTCAGGCTGGGGCTGCCAGGAGCTGCACTGTAGATGAGTCCAAGGTTTCCAGGGCTAGTGTTGGGCAGTGCATTGATGGCGGCAGCAGTTGCGCTGTCGGAGGGGCCAGGCGGCTCTGGACTGAATGGCAGGAACTGAGGGTTCCCTGTCTGACTGAAGGTTGACTGCGCCGCTGCTTCTGGGGACGTGGTGGCCCCAGGGGGTGATGGGGTGGCTGCTGGGCTGGCGCCGCCTTGAGGCGGCCCCGTGAGAGATGAGACTGCACAGACATCAACGTGGGAGGCTGGCCAGCATCCAGAACAGGTGCTCTCATGTGGCAGGCATGACGACTAGAGCTGGCTCCCACGCCACAGGTGGTGCAAGGGGTACCTGTCGGGGGCAAGAGGGAGACATCACAGTAGGCTGCGCTGGACTGCGCTATTGCTGTGGGCTGTGGCTGGCTAAGGGGCCATGCAGGCTCATCAGTGGGCTTAGGGAATAGAGGCGGGGGAGGGGTGTTCATAGTGGGCTGCTTGATCTGGTGGGCGATGCTGGGGGGGGCAGTGTGGAAACCATTGAGGGCTTAATGGGCACTGCTGTGCTGGAACCCAGCTCACCTCCGGCAGGTGAGGTCCCAGCTCCAGGCGATGCTGGCGTCATTCCAGGGGATGACCTGCAAAAGACACAGATAGATAGTGAAAGTCAGAAAGGGTGATGAAACCAGGGGAGAGCCAGATGCCCAGACAGCGCAACAGGCAGGCAGGGCAGAGGTGCAGGCAGAGGCTTGCAAGCATGACAGTGTCTGGCATGTTGTCATGTCGGGCAAGAATCTTCCGCAAACCTGGTCCAGGCAATTGTCAGGTAGCTGCAAGCCCTTGGCAGGAGGCAGCCCTAAAATCACGCATCTTTGGCACCCATGGGTGAGGGGAACAAGGGTGTGATAATGCTGAAAGCCCTCGAGAGAGCCAGGTCCTGCACAATCTACAATCATGAAATCCAAAACCCTGACACTCACGGTGAGGGGGATGAAGGGGTGCCAATGCTGCCCGGGGGCTGATTGCCACTCGTAACCACGAGCCCACTGCCACTAGTTGCGGGGCTGGAAGGTGGTGTTGATGCGGGAGAAAGCGGCCCGACGACGGCCTGCGTGCCTGTGCTGGGGGCAGACCAGCTGGCAGGTACAGCTCCTGCAATCACACACATCAAAAGATGAGCAAGCTGTCAAGCCACTTTACTAATGGGGGACATGTTGCATCTTCAAGGTCCCCCCGAGGGCAGGTTGACTGCTGGACTCCCTTGCCGGCTGGGGACGTGGGCTGACACGCAATGTCTGCAGCCAGCCATCAGCGGCAGGCACTGCATTGTGTCGTGCGCTTGTGCGCATGGGGAGAATGCAGCGCCAACGTTGCGTGCATGAGATGCCAGCTTAGGGAGCAGAGGCTGAACATTATGCCTTGAGTGCCATGTAGCATGCTGTGGTGTGCAACAAGGCACGGCACTTCTGCCCCACACAAGACCAAGCTCAGGTTGGCACTTCTTCTACCAGAGCAGGCCAGCAACCCCTTCTCTCTCCCACCTGTGAGCTCGTTGCCCGCTATGCAGGACGCTCTGCAGGCTGCTGATTACCTCTGCTGCACAACCAGCCCACCTCTGCGCCTTTGGCCGCATGACCAGCGACGCACTCCCTTTGCCCACCTCTGCGCTTTTGTCCGCATGACCAGCAATGCACTCCCTTTGCCCACCTCTGCGCCTTTGGCGGCCGTGCAGAAACTCTGCAGGCTGCCAGTCACACAGTGTCCTGCTGCACCCAGCGATGCACCCTCAAGGCTCGCCTGTGAGCTGTCTGCCCGCGTTGCTGCACCAGCTGCCGCTTGTCACACAGTGTGTCCTGCCAACTGATTGTACACCCCCTCCACCCACCTGTTGGCTGACTGCGCGCCACGCAGACGCTCTGCCGGCTGCTGGTCAGACAGGGTGTCATGAGCCACAGCCAGCACTCAGACTGCCAGTGAGATGGGTGCCAGCTGTGCTGACGCTCTGGAGGGTGTTGTGCCAGATGACAGCATCAAATGCTGGTGCAGGTTGCAACTCAGTCATTCTTCCCCAAGCTCCAGCCCAGGAAGCCCTCACCTGTAAGCTGGTTGCCTGCGACGTTGGCGCTCTGTAGGCTGGTGCTGAGGTCTGGAAGGGGACCCTGCAGTTGGTTGTTCTGCAGCTGAACGCTCTGGAGGTTGGTCAGGTCTGTAAATTGGGGAGGGACATAGCCGCTGATGCTGTTGTCTGCCAGGTTCAGGCTCTGCAATGAGGCCAGAGGCTCCCACACAGAGGTGTCCAAGGGCAGGCTTCCTGTCAGGCCCGCGCTGGGAAGGTTGCTGCAGCAGGCCAGTTCAAGCAGCGTCAGCAGCCATTGGCATGTTGAGGGGGAGGCACTCCAAGACAGCCAAGCTCTTGACAGCTTGCAGCAGGCAACAGTGAGGCGGCAGTGGGCAAGCATTCCGCGGTAGGCAAGGAGCGTCAGGTATAGTCCAAAGCTAGAGGCACACTGAGCTCTCCAGGGACAGGCCCCCCAGACAGCCCCTCAACTGCTGCAACAGGCAAAGACAAGCCATGGCATGCTGAGCTGTGAAGGAGGGGGTTAGCCCGAGGCAGTGCAGGTTGCTGCAGCATCCAAATGCAAAGAACAGCAGGACCAGGGCAGGGGCACGCTGGCAGCACCGGAGCCCACTGCAACGGGGAGGGGCACGGTGCAGCGATGCTACGCAGATGCATTGCTGGGCAGCACTCTGCACCCTGCCAGGCAGCCATGCTACGCAGATGCACTGCTGCGTAGCACTCTGGACCCTGCCAGGTAGCCATGCTACGCAAAACGCACTGCTGGGCAGCACTGTGTATCCTGCCAAAATATCCCCCCCCCCGGGGCAGCAGTTCAGCAACTGAAAGTGCTGCCCAGAGCCCACAACTCTTCCAGTAACGGTGCCCACGCTGTGCCCAAACAGGTTGCTGCCCTGTTGCAATGTAACACATACTGTGCCTGCGGCAGCAGGCTGCCGCAGCCTCCTTAGCTGAATCAGCGCTCAGCAGCTGCTTCAGGGCCAGCTGACCCCTGCTGCAGTGGCCAGGTGGACCCAAGCCTCCATGGCACAGCATGTTGCCTGTTGCCGTGTCGATATGCTGGGACATGCGCTGAATCCCCCCTACGGCCCCCGCCTCCCCTCCCTTCCCAGGTATACCCCAGCCTGGCAGCTGCCAGCGCTCACATGCTGGTCACCAGGCCCTGGGAGTTGCACGACACTCCTGAGAAGGAGCAGGTGCTGCTGCTGCTCTGCCAGTTCGCCAGCATTCCTGTGCCCGCGCTGTCCAAAGAGCTTTTCAGCAGCAGCAGCGCCTGCTGCTGGGACTGCTGCTGCTGGCTGACGTCCGCAGCTCCGATGACGACCTGCTGCAGGCTCCTGCCTGAGCGGCCTGCTGCTTCCAGCGGTGCTGCCGCTGCTGCGGCGCTGCCCGCTATAATTGCCAGCAGAGCCACGGCTGTGACAACCATCCTGCTCCCAGCTCGCCAAGGGGTGCCCACCTGCAGCAGGTGATCGCCACGATGCAGCAGAAAGTCCCCAGATTCAAAAATGACTACAGGTCTGAGTCAGAGCTGGCACGGGCAGCGCAGCTGCTTCTGCATGCAGGCACCTACCCCGAAACGTCCCATGCTAGCTGCCCCTGACAGCCGTCGTGAGTCCTTGCAGGGTCTTCAAATGCAGCACGCCAATGCTGATCCTTTGATGCTAGGAACTGCCTGCATGGCAGTCAAAGAAGCAAGTCTCCAGAGGCTGCATGTCACAGGATGCTGCTATAGCCGCTGCATGCACCTCCTGAGGGCATTGCCGCGGTCCGTCAGGGATTTGACTGGGATTTTGCATGCTCCGCCAGGGCATGTGCAGGCTTGTATGCTGCTGAGCTTCAAACTGAGGTCATTGGTGTGCATGCACATTGCTTGCCCCGGTGGCCTCGATAACTTTGAAGGGGCAGAGGCTTTCATGGTCGAACCTCTCCCTCCATGTGCTGCTGAGCGCTGCAGGAGCCTAGCAGTCGTGTGCCCATGCTTCGATGGGTGCGTGTGGCAGTGCACCAACTGTCGCCGGGCCGGCAGGCCGGCCTCAGCAGCACACTGGGCGTCACCACCTCACCTGCAGTTTCCCTGGTTGAGTTTGCTGCGATCTGGCTGCAGTCAGTTGAGCGAGGTCTCCTGGACCAGGGAGTCAGTAAATCCCTTTGTGACGGCCTTCGTCACCGAGCTGATTGCTCCGCCTGCCGATCTGGTACTTTGACGCAGGCTCCCACGCCAAGACGGGTGTTTCTGCAAGGGTTTTTCAGATCCCCAACTGCCTTTGAAACTCAGACTAACATTCACAGAGCTTCATCTCAAGCCATCACCTTCCCAGCACCTTGCCTGCACAGGGACATGGTGGTGAGAGGTTCAGTCATCGATGCAATAATACGGCACTCAGACCAGAACAAGAAGGCCTACCAATGATATGAAGGACTGTGACAAAGGCAATGAACCCAAGGCTCATAACGATCACCACAGCCTGCAGACGCACACAGACAGCGTCAGCCCAGGACACCAACATTTGCTGCATGCACAACTTATTTCTGGCATTGGATGCTGAAGCACTGTAGCAAGGCACACACTCACTGGCTGGAATTTGATGCCAGGGGATTCATCTGTGTAGAAGTTTGCTACAGAGCTCCTGACGCCCCCTCGCCCTGCGCCGCCACCCTTTGCTGCGCCTGCACCAGGTGTTGGAGCTGTCAGGGGCAGCGTTGCGCGCAACTAGCTGCTGCATCGGCAGCTGACAGCCTTCAGCACAGTCCCAGAGGTCAGATGAGGCCCTGCGGTCAGGCAAAGTCCTCGGCCCTGCACGCATGCCAGTTGGGAATTTCGAGCTTTGCCTCATCCAGGTACCTTGAGGTAACAGCCAGACTCGGCATAGCTGGCCAGCTGCAGACATGCTGCCATGCACACGCAGAACTCAGCAGTAAGTCCTTGAATTGCTGCCACACAAATTGCCGACACTGTCTCCTTCAGGCTTTCATTTGTGGCACAGCTGAGTCTGCTGCTGGTCGCACGCATCTGCAGCCCCCAGCTGTCACAGTAATTAGCTGTACATTGAACGCCGCGCAGGCTGCATCTACCTGCAGGCCTCTCCACATGGCCCTGCTGACTGTGTGTGCAGCTGACATGCAAGACATGGAGGGCACCAAAGGGCCAGCTCAGGAGTCAGCTCCGCCTGAGCTGTCTGATCTATCTGCTGCTATTGCAGCTTTTGCAGCATGGCATGGTTGCTGAGACCCAGCACTGCAGCTGCATGCAGTCAGCAGGTCCTTGCCTGTCCCTTTCGCTATGGTACAGATTGTCCCACGCGCTGGGATTCTTTGATCTTGCAACAGGGGCAAGCCATTGCATGCAGCAGGAGCCAGCCTTGCAGCCTGATGTTGTGGCAGCATTGGCTGCCTCGCACTCCAGCAGGAACTCACTAGGTCTCCGCCTGAGAGCTCCCTGGGATCCGCTGGGGGGGCCGCCTGCCACTGCACGGTTGCCAGCACCCTGAGGGACCATCTGCCCTTGAGCCATGGTGTCCCCTCTGGCAGCTAGCTGCCCTCAGCTCCTCTTGAGGACTCTGTCCAGAGCAGTTTGCCAGATATACGTCAAACTGCTGTAGGGGCAAGTAACAACGTCTCACTGATAAGATTGACCGCTGATGAGACCTGTGTGCCTGCAACGATCCTGAAAGAGAGAAGGGGAGAGAGACAGATTCAGTTTCCATGGGCCATAGTGGATGGGCAGCTGGGACTAAGCCATGGAGTCAAGGTGGAAGCACACAGAGGTTGACGCTGTGGTTTTGCCTGCACATGCTTAGGGAGCAGCACTGAAAGATGTTGAGCAAGGCAGTCTAACTAAAGTGTGTCGTGCTGCTGGAACAGGTGGCAATGGGTGTTGCGCAGGTCATCAAGCTGCGGCCAGTGCAGCAAGATGTAGCTGTTTGTCCTCCATGGCTATGGCCCATCTCAACTTTCTGCTGCAGGAGAGCTCCCGCAGGCGACCTCACGGTGGATGAGCTTGACACTGCTTCACTCCTGTGTGAGTCCTGTCACAGGACCGTCAGCTGTCCATGGTGACATAATGCTATCTGCCTCACCAGGCCAAGCCTTGTTGTTTGTGCTGACAGACAGATGTCTGCACAACCTGCTCTACTGAATGCAGTGTTGACTTTGGCCTTCACCTTGCTGCAGTGGACGGGATGGCAGGCGCTGCCTCGTTCATCCCGTCCTGCTGAGCTGTTTGCAGAAAATCGGCTGCATTTGGGAAGTGCGGGAGGCGTGAGAGGCCGCAGCTGCTTCATGGCAGCCACTGAGCTCTGGTCAACTGTGGCCTCCCTGCCTTGTGGCAGATGGTGACTGCAGGCTGCAACGGCAGACCTGACCAACGTCTATGACGCTCTGATGCCTGAGCCCACAAGTGAAACATGCAGGTGCTTTGGTCGACCTGCTGCACTTGCCTGAAGTGGCAGATGTTGGGGGGTAGCACCTGAGGTGAGGCAGGGCTGCAACAAACAACTTGTGTGGCGAGAGGGGTCGTCCAGGCTCCTCCCACCAGTGAGTCTGAGCATGCTTTGAAGCCTGAGCGATCTGCATTTGCTCTGGTGCGCCGGCTCAAGACCCACCTTCCATGAGGTGTATACCTGGGGAGCATCGCGGGCTGCCCACCAGTCAGCAATGCCTCAGGAGGCATGTGCCCTCCCTCTCTGTGGCCTGGCTATACAGCCCCCCACCTCAAGCGAGCGTTCCTGCAGCTGAAGGCAGGCGCTGCGCCTGCCACAGGCTCAGCAGCTGCCTGCCGCACGAGGTGGGCGGAGATCAGGATGCCAAGCAGCCCTGGGTGAGGTACAACCTGCGCAGGCCAGACGCCTACAGGCTGGAACCCACCCACAACAAGGCGGCCCTCCCCTGCGGCACACCGCCACAAGACACCAACATCATGGACAAGGGGCCCTGGCTCTGCATGCGGCTGCTGGGCGAGACCCATATCCCCTGACGAGATGTCTGATGGAGGGGGACCAGATCTTGGCGCACTGTGTGGAGGCTGACCGCAGGTGGCTTGCCTCGGGCAAGGAGGTGCATGAGGAGGTCTGCAAGCTCAGGAAGAAGAGGCCCAAAGTGCTCCGGGAGATCCCCAGCAGCATGCTGCGCTTTGCAACGATTCAGCAGGAAAGACACCGTCATGGTCCGTGTGAGAGAGGCCCTGGTGGTGAGGCAGCATCAATGTGAAACACCTCTGACATCTTGGTTGAATTGAGCACTGTTTACTATTTAGAGATTCAGCTCCAAGCACAATAAGGAGTGTACAGCCATCAATGGCGTGTCCATGTGACAATATGCTGCATATAATCTTTGCTGTTGACAACCTCACCACCATCAGGGAAATCAAACACCTTGTGTGCCTCAGGATAACGTCTATGCCTGGAGGTCGACTGCCTTGGCACACGCACTGTATATAGTAAGGTGATGAAGCGCAGACTTGGGGGCAGCACTGTGGGGCTGAAGTTGCAGATCTCATCAAATGTCAAAAACGGGGTGTGCAGGCGTGTGATACGAGTCAGGGTATCAGGCTGCCTGAAGTCAAAGTGCTTGGCCTGCAGATGGAGTTCCTGCAGTGTCGCCGCGACAGAGGACATCAACTGCAGGTCGTCTGTCCACATACGCAGTGACAGGAGAGCAGGCAGCTGGGGTAGGGGCTGAGTGAGTGGGGTACGGAGCCATTTCAGGGTCAGCTTCTTGAGCTGCGTCAGTCTGGCCAGAAGAGCTAAATCTGGACGTTTCTCGTCAACTAAGTCACAGCTGAGCTGTTTCAAGTTGACTGGTACCAGGGCCATGATGCCAAAGCACCCTTCCATCCTGCATAAAGCAGTGTGCGGTTGTGTGTGAGGCCCTGCCAGGTGAAATGCACTGAGAACAGAGCATGCAACATGTGGCTCTCAGTACCAAGCTCACATGACGACTGCCTCGAGCGCTGTGGCCTCAGCGCATATGCGAGTGAAGAGGGCGCCCATCATGAACTATGCAGGCGGCTTGTCAGAGCAGGAGATCTTCACTGTTTAACAGTGCTCAGGATGCATGGCTTTCTGAAGAGATGTGACCTGCATGTATTGACCTGGAAGTGTGGAGATGAGCAACACAGAGACTGAGCAGGCCACAGAGTCCAAAAACGCCTGTACATACATCTCCTCCACATTTGCGTCAGACAACTTCACATATGTAGGCACTGCCTGAGCTGCAGCCCTTCTCCAGTGCCTCAAGACCAACGCACAGACTGCAATAGTCTGGTAAGGAAGGAGGCCCAGGACTGTAATGAGCAGCTCCAGGGGCAGCGTGCCTGCAGGAAGGGCACCTCTGCTGTCAGAGTAACCCCCAGGTACAGGTGTGGAGGCATGTAGCATGACAACCTGAGGGCAGCGGATCTGGCTGCACAGATACATCTGGAAAGCATGAGCTCAGATGCTGCAGCAGGCATGGCCATGTTGCTCTACAATCGAACCTGCCAATGAATTGCGGTATGCATCATGCGGGCTGCAGTGGCCAGTAAGCTCTCAACTTGAATGCTCTCCTGTAAGCAGTATGTGGTGATCAGTGCAAAATTTTCACAGCGGAAGGACGTGCAGATACACACCATGGCTTCAGCTTGCCCATGCAGAGCGAGGATCAGGTCCTCAGTCACGTTCTTGACGCTGATGGCTGACACAGATCAAGTACTCGACTGCCCTATGGTGTTGACCAGGCTGTTTTAGCAAAGAAAGGTGCCCACAGGTGAATGCAGTTGTCCTTGCTTGCAATGAAAGTTAAAGGGCCACGGGGTGCAATACACCCATTGGGTTGATCAGAGTTGCCAGCTTTGAGCTGCAGTTTGTATTCCCGAGTTGTGTCAGCCTTGTCATGGGCTGGCCCGTAAACGTACCAGATTTGAGACATGAGGCAGCCGTGCAGGGCCCCATGTCCTGGCACAGTTTTAGCTTGTGAGGCTCGCCAAGGGATCTGATCGGCATGGGGGAGTCATAGCAAGGTCCCTGCCGGGCATTGCCCTGTGGGAGATGGTGTCCAGGATCTTGCCGCCCGCCATGATTGTTGTGAACGCTCTGGAGCCTGGAGTCCCCAGGTGCAACCGGTATGTGCTGAGGTCCACCTGTGGGCAATGCGCGGCCTGCTGGGCCATGGGACATCTGCTGACTGGGTTGATTTGTCACGACTGCAGGCCTTGTCTGGCATGGTGCCCGGCAGCTGACAGCTTGCTTTGTCTGGGCTGCATTCCAAGGAGGTCATGTGCTCACCCTGCACATTGAAGACTATCCGGCTTGTCTGCTGCCTGGACAGCATTGAGTGGGTATGTGTGCCAGGGCTGCAGGGAGCAGCCTGCATGGGGGACGAAATGGTTGTGGGCCTGGTGCCAGACAGCGAGATCCTGCGCTGCAAGGGGCCACCTGTCCAGAGGAAGGCTGAGCGGCAGTGCATGGTGGATGCAGTGAAGTGGGTGGGTGAGGTGATGACAGGTAGGAGCAGCCTTGCCAGTGCTCCCACAGCTGGAGACAGGCCCGGCACCTGCCACAGGCCCTGCCGCGCGAGGTTGACAGACGTCAGGATGCCGAGCAGCCCTGGATGGGATGCAACACTGCCATGATTGGTGTGGGGTGGGCCCTGGTGGTGTGGCAGCCAGGGCGTGACATATTTGACCTTTGCACTGGTCACCATGCATATATGGAACTCCAAGCTTCAAGCGTGACAAGAATTCACGATAGTGAATGGTGCGTCCATGAAACAACATGCTGCCCATAGGCCATGCTCTCAACAGTGTGGCCACCAGCAGGGAAAGCGAGCTCCTGATCTGCTTCAAGGAAAGGTTCATGACCTTTACAGATTATGGTGATGGAGCACAGAGTGGGGGGTAGCACCTTGGGAATGAAGTTGCGGATCGTATGAGCTGCCAAAGACAGGGTGTGCAGGCGTGTGAAATGAGCCAGGGTGATAGGTTGCTTGAAGTCTATATCACGTGCATACAGGTCAAGCTCCTGCAGTGTTGATGCGACAGAGGACACCGTCTGCAGATTCTCTGTCCACACCTGCAAATATCGGAGAGCAGGCAGCGGGGGAAGGGGCTGGGTGAGCGGCCTCAGAGCATCTTGCAGCTTGAGATGCTCAAGCTGCGTCAGTCTGATCAACTGAGCTAGATCTGGGCATGCTTCGCCAGGCGTGTCACAGCTGAGGTGCTTCAGGTTGACTGGCAACAGGGAAACCCTGAGGTCAACATCAATGTCGCGATAGTGGTCGCCCCTGCAAAGAGGACGTGCACTTGAGTGAGGCTGTGGAACATACAGTGGACTGGGAACAGAGCATGCAACATGCAGCTTCAGTATCAAACTCACATGAAGACCATTTTGAGCGCTGTAGCCTCGGTGCATATGCGGGCAAAGAGGGCGCCGATCATCAACTGTGCCTGTGTCTCCCGGAAAGGATGGCAGATCACTTGCAGCACTTCCACAGTGCTCAGGATGCATGGCTTTCTGAGCAGCGCAAACATCTCGTCCTTGATGAAACCATGTAAGATCACATCCCTGGGCACCGCCTGCGCTGCAGCCCTCCTCCACTGCCTCGAGACCAACGCACAAACTGCTATAGCCCGGACATCATGCAGGAAGCTCAGGGCAGTGATGAGCAGCTCCAGGGGCAGCTCGCCTGCAGAGGGCACCTTTGTTGTCAGAGAGAAATTATGGTGCAGCATGCCCACTGTGGGCAGTCCGTGTTGCACAGAACCATCTGCACAGCGTTGTGAGCTCAGATGCTGCAGCAGGCAAGGTCATGCTGCCCTACAGAAACACCGACACAAAACACCCCCACCTACAATCGAATCGCCCTGTGCATCATGCAGGGCTGCAGTGGCCAGGATGCTCTCCGCTTGGCTGTTCTCCTGTGGGCAGTGTGTTGATTCTCAGTGCAATGTCTGCACAGTGGAGGGAACTGGGCGTCCAGAGACTCACCATGGCTGCAACGTGCCTGGGCAGGGCCAGGGTAGGCTCCTATGTGATGTCTTCAATGTTGGCCCTTCGAATTTGGACGTTCATTGGACGTACTCGACTGCCCTGTTGCTTGTGACCATTGATGTCAGCAGGCTATTGTCAGGGGCGCCCTGGAGCCAAAGCTCACAAATGAGGTGCGAACATGCCATGGTCATTTGATGACACTGGCGGCGTTACAAGGGCAGCGTCCGCAGTTTGGTGGACCGCTCAGAGCTGCTGACTTTGAGCTGCCTTGTGTCCTTGCACCTTGTAACGGCCGTGCCAGGCCTTAAATCACCCACTGTGCAACAGCAGGCAGCCTCCCACGGGAGGGGCTTCCATGTCCCGGCACGGCCTCAACATGTGAGGCAGACAACGGGCACCTGGTTGTCACGGGGCAGCCAAAGCCAGAAAGGCCCCGCATTGCCCTGTGGGAGATGCTTTGTAGAGTCTTGTTGCCCCTGACCCACACCTTGATTGAATGCTCTGGAGCCTGAGTCCTCAAAGAAGATTGGTTGGTGCTGAGGTGCATCTGCAGGCAATTCACGGCCTGCTGGACCATGAGACATTGTGCTGGGGAGGATGTCTGTGGACATTGCAGGCCCGGTCTGGCATGGTGTGAGGCAGCTGGCAACAAGCCTTGTGTGGGGCAATGTCCAGGGGGGAGCATGCACGTGTGTGGCATCGTCATTCATTGCACGCATTGTGAAGCTGCCCATCCAGACCTGATGTCATCCAGATTGAGCATCTGCAGGGCCTGTGCTGCGCAATCCGAGTCACATGGCGATGCAGCTGCTGCCTCCAACACAAGGCAGAGCTGACCAGCTGTCCCAAGAGGCTCACTTCAGGGTGCTTCACAGCATCTTTCTGGAGATCAGGGATGGGGAGTGCGTGGGTGGTGCCCTCTTCTGCGGACCTGGGAAGGCTGTGACAGCAGACACGACCAGCTGCTTTCACAAAGTTGAGCTCAGCCTTGTCGTTTGTGGCAATAAGTTTGTTGCGGGCCACACCACACTCACTGCAGCAGTGCTGGTGTGAAGTGGCACATGCAGTGTGTGCTGTGTGCAAAACAGCTCAGCTGCCTGCTCTAACCAAGTCAAGTCACCTAAGCTGCTGAAAACAGGTTCGCTCACAGGTGTTGTCTGTATTCAGCAGCAATGTCAGGAGGTTGGCCCACACATTTTGCAGGGTTGATAAGAAGCTGGAGAGCTCAAACCACCACACAGACATTGTCAGTGCAGATCCAGAGCAGAAGCCAATAACATGGCAATGCTGTTCTGGAGTGTAGCACCGCTATCCAAGAGAAGCACCTGGACATTTGCTGGTGCTTACTGTAGGTGCTGCAACATTATGATGCTCAGCCTTTAGCAGGCTCTTCAAGGGAAGCCCTGCTGCTGTGCTCCTACCACAGCGATGTTTGCAAGGACTTTGTGAGGGCACTGACATTGACATGAACTCTTGCCTGCTTCTGGTAGCATGTTGTCTGAGCAACCATCTGCAACATGATGCCAGCCTCTTTGCTGGCAGCTTTGGATATGCAGTGCTCTCAGGCCGAGGCGAGTGGCTTGCAGAAAAATGTGCGCGGAGGTTTGCAAGCTCAGGATGGAGACGCCCAAGGTATCACCGAGATTCAATTCCCAGCAGCTGCCACTGGGCATTGAATCACGCAGCAGGCAAGACACAGCCATAGTCGATGTGGCAAGGCCCTGAGGGTGTGGCAGCAAGAGCGTAACATGGGTGACAGCTTGTGCAAATGAAGCACTGTACACCACATGAAAGTCCAAGCTCCAAGCATGAAAACAATTTTACAGTGGTGACATTCGTGTCCATCTGATGACATCCAGTCCTGGCTCAATGCTCTTGACCTGCTTGCCACCAGCAGGGAAATCCAGCACCCCATCTTTCTCATGAAAGATCCTATTCCTAGTTTCTCATGAAAGATCCTATTCCTAGATACAGGCCAACGCCTAGACAGAGGCCTTGTATTTACTAAGGTGCTGCAGCACAGAGTGGAGGGCAGCACTTTAGGGTCGAAGTTGCAAATCCTAACAGCTGCCCAAGACAGGGTGTGCAAGCGTGTGAAATGAATCAGGGCATGTCGGACTGCCTGAAGTCAATGACAGGTGACCGGAGATGGAGTGCCTGCAGTGTGGCTGCGACAGGGGACACATGCTGTAGGCCTTCAGTTTGACACGCGCAAGAACAAGAGAGCAGTCAGCAGCTGGGGAGCAGCTGGGTGAATTTGTTGAGGGTGAGTTGCTCAAGCTCTGTCAGTCTGGACACCAGAGCTACATCTGGGCACCCCGTGTCACAGCTGAGGTGTTTCAGATTGACAGGCAGCAGGGGCGCCGTGATGTCATAGCACCCTCCAATCCTGCAAACAGGGGTGTGCAGCTGTGTGAGGGTCTGCAACATGAAATGCACTGGGAACAGAGCATGCAGCATGTGCCTCTGGTGCCAGCTCACATGGAAACCGCCTTGAGCGCTGCAGCCTCCGCGCATATACGAGCGAAGAGGGCGCCCATCGTGGACTGTGCACGCGGCTCTTCGGAGCAGTTGACCTGCACCATCTCTTCCCAGGACGCACGGCTTTCGCAGCAGGTGGGACATCTTCCACACACAGGCACTGCCTGAGCTGCAGCCTGTCTCCACTGCCTCGAGACTGATGCGCAGACTGCCATGGCCCAAACATCAGGAAGGAAGCTCAGGACTGTGATGAGCAGGTCCAGAGGCAGCGCATCTGCAGGGGAAACCTTTGCTGTCAAAAAGGCCCCAGGTGGAGAGCAGTGGAGGTATGTCGGCAGGTCTGGCTGCGCGGGAGCATCTGCCTAGCATGGCAAGCGCAGATGCTGCAGCAGACAGGGCCGCAGCGCCCTACAGACATGCCAAAACAACCAGACCTGCAGATGAGTTGCCCTTTGCATCATGCGGGGCTGCAGTGTCCAGGTGCCCTCAGCTTGGCTGCTCTCCTAGAAAAGTTCTCGTGCAACGTCTGCGTTGTGAGAGGGATCTGGACTTGCAGAGACTCACCATTGCCAGGCCCCGCAGGAGAATTTCCTGACAGGATGAGGCCTTCAGGTGGAAGTTACTCTGTACTCGACTGCCCTGTTGCATTCCATTTCAGCCAGGGAAGAGTGAGTGAAGGCTCTCGAGCCTGAACCCCCAGGTGAGTCTGTTGAGGTCCACCTGCGGGCAATGCATGGCCAGCAGGCCTTGCTCTGTGCATGCCTTGTCTGGCATAGTGCACGGCAGCCTGCAGCTTGCTTTGTGTGGCTGCAATCCAGTGAGGTCATGTGCTCACGGTATAGGTTGCACCCAAGGTGAGGACTGAGCTCAACCTGCTGGGCTTGTCTGAAGAAAATGGGCTGCCTGCTGCCAGGGCAGCATTCAGTGGGCATGTGCGCCAGGGCTGCAGGGGTCGTCCTGCATGGTGTACGGCAGCAGGTGGTGCGTCTTGTGGGAGGCTCTGTTCATTGCCGTGCCAGGTGGAGGCCCTGTAGCTTGCAGGTGAGATCCGCACACCCACCTGTATGCCTGCACTTGGTATTGCCAGGATAGACAGTCTGCCACATACTTTGCGGAAGGCATCCTGTCGCCAGGGCAGGGAGCGCTCCCGTCTGTACCCACAGGTGCTGGCGGCAGCTTGGACAGCACGGTCGCTGTTTCTGAACCTGGAGCCCTCCAGCATCTAGCTGCATACTCATCGCTGCTGGACTGTTTGCTGCAGTGGAGCTGACAGAGCGGGATGGACCTGCTGGGACTACGGCCAGATTGCTCCTCACAGCGGGTAGGGGCGCTGGTGCAACAACCCCTTCACGCCTTGCCCCGGTGGGAGGAGCTGCCATCAGTTCTGTTTCAGCCTCCGGTCGCCAAGCTGCCAGTGCTCCCAGACGTGCTGGCTGGCCTCCAAGCACACCCTGACCTGGCCAGCATGTGCGAGCTGGATGACGGGAGCAATAACATCCTGGCCCAGCGCATCTCTGCCGCAATGACGGCCAGGCTCCAGCCTGGCGGCGAGCACATGACTGGACACCTGATCAACAAGTTCCTCCTGGACCTGTTGGTGGACGGGCTGGACCGGATGATGCCATGGAGGCGGGAGCAGCTGGGGCTGACAGTGCAGCGGGATGGTGGCGGCCATGACAGCACCATGACAGGGACCTCGGACAAACGCGGCAGCCTGCGGCCAGATGGCCAGCTGCGTGGCAGGGACCGCGCGCTCCTGTTCAAGTGGGAGGAGACGGCTGCCGGCGTGCCTTTCAGGGAGGCGGTGGACGACTTGAGAAGTAAGTACTTGCAGCCCTAGTGCACCGCCCCGCCTGTGGTGCCTATCCCTCCACTGTGCCGCCAGTGGTAGCTTGCACATTGCTCAGCTGCTTGTGAGCAGAAGAGAACAAGCGCGCTGAGGAATGTGCAAGCTGCTACCAGCGGCACATTGGAGGGAGGCGTAGCAAATTTCAGAGGGTGGTGGTGCATGAAAAGGTGAGCGTACCTGAAACCTCAAGCGCTGGCCTCTCCAACCTGCAGAGAAGATGGTGGGACTCTGCTGAAGCATCATGCCTGCCACATCTGAGCTGAACCAGTAGCTCTGTCACTCACGGCCTTGGCTGACTGCAGACAAGATGGCAGCTTGGTCTCCACTGTACTATGGCGAGCTACCCTACATCCTGGCAGCTGTTGCTTGTGGTGCTGAATTTCAGTTCTTTGCCATCAAAAGCGGCAACCCCCCTGAGCCCCGCGCAGTAGGTCCCCGCCTGCGACTGACCCTACCAGCAGCCCGTGCAATGGCCACCGTGGCAGTCATCAACCTGCACCGCCTGCTGGGCGCCACTCAAGCGCTCCTGCCGGATCACGTGCTCCCTGTGGATCTGGTGCAGCAGCGCAAACACCACGAGGGCTACACACGCACCTTGTGAGTGAGCTCTGCTCTTTTTGATTGTAGCAAGGGAGTCGGAACAGAGACGAGGAGTCATCAGCGCGGCTGGTGTTCTTATTGGCTTTGCATGGCATGGTATTGCAGGGCAGGGCATACTTCATGCATCGTCACATGCACAGCAGGCCACCTGATAGACTCATCCTGATGTTAGCCTGTCAAGGGTTGGGGCCATCTCACCCTGTCTGCTGTCTGCAAACGACCCTGCCCGTTCCCACAGTCATATGTTTCTGGACTGGCTGCAGGTGCTTCAAGAGTGACCTGACTGTGCACAAGACCGTCCGCCTCTGGAGTCAAAGGTTCAGTGCCGCCTGGGAGATTGACCTTAAGGAGGTGGAGCAGGTCTACAGTCGCACTGCAGGCTGTGCCGGCCTTGTGCACGCTGTGAGGGGCCCGAGATTGGATGGTTACAAGGACACCTACTCTGTCTCCTTGGCACCAATCGGTCTGCAGCGCTACCATGCAAAGCCCCGCAATGAGCAGGAGGCAGCGAGGGCAGCTCATGGCCTCTTGCATGGCCTCTTGGCCCTTCACAAGGTGGGCTGTGCATGTGTGAGACTTCTGGCATTCAGGTGTGCCTCAAAACCTCAGATTGAGGTATGCCCTGTGTAAGTTTACCCAAAGTTCAGTGGGACACACTTCAGGACCCTCACCCCATGCGTTTTTGCAAGCATGCAGTCAGTGCAGCAGGGCAGGAAAGCAACGTCTCACCAATCATGCAGGCTGGCTATGTCCACAGAGACCTGCGCTGGGACAACACAGCTTGCAGCTTGGAGCGTTGCTACTTTCTGTTGGACTTGGAGCTGTGCGGAAAGCCTGGCATAGCTGCATTCCTGATATCATCGTGGCCCAAGGGCATTTTGGAGGACAGTGGTGCTTACACTGCGACATCTGACATTCTTGCACTTGGACACATGCTTGGCGCCCTGAACGCTGTCACAAGCCCAGGGGGTCGTGCTTTCTTGAAGCGAATGTGGCCTGCAGTGAGCATAGGCTGGATTCCTGATCGAGCTGTTGTGCCCACAGCAGAGGACTTGCTGTGCGACCCTTGGATCAGTTGCACTGGGGACTCTTGCAAGACTGCTGGGGCTCAGCCAAACATCTTGCAGCCTATTGTCTAAACTCTGCAGGAATCAAAGCTTCTGTATTGTTGTCTGCATCATTTGAAGGTCCTTGGTTCGAAATCATTGTAAGCACCTGCCAAAATGTTCAAAGAAGGCGTGCAAGCCATCTGTGCCCTTCGAACAAGCTGTAGAGGGGCGTTGCATGAAGAGCCACCTACATGTCCCCCTTACAATGGCAAGACCAAGACATTTGCAAACAAGCCAGTTGGACCCTGTGAAAGCTTCCGCATTGCCCAGATGCCAAAGCTTGTAGCAGAGCAGAGCATGTGACAGAGCAGAGAGCAATGCTGATAACCATCTTGAGGGCCACCTGCATTTAGTGCTCTGGCTTGCAAGTCGATCCATATGCCAGATAGCTGTGTAGGCAACCCCGAGTTGCTGTATCGCACAGAGTACATTCTGCATGGTCTCATTGACCCCCTGCTGGGCTGCAGGCGGCCAAGCTACCGCACCATTGCCAGATAGCGCCTCCAGCTGGCACCCAGCACTGCTACCATGACTACCAGCTGCCCTTCCCTGTGGGATCAGGGAGTATGGGGAGAGGTCGCTCAGCCAGCACACCCTAAGCTGTTGTGGCCACTCGGCCCTGCACAGGCACATGTGTTGTCACCAAGCTCAGTCAGCAGCATGGGATAGCCATGCACAAGGCGTGGCCAGCGGCGGGCCTCATCATCCCTGCTTTGGTGGCAGAGCCACAGCTCTTGGCTTATGCTTCACATGAGATTATTGCCCACATCAAAGACTGATGGGCAGCTGCTGACATTCTGCGAGGTGGCTGCAGGCTGCAAAAGGCAGCGCGATGCGCCACACAATCTCGGCCTGCCTGACAACAACTGTCATGCAGGCTGCTGAAGCACTGGCGCAAATCCATGTTATCAAACTGTAGCAGCTGGCTGCCAGTTGCGCGTGGTGGTGCCCAGCCAGCAAGTTTCAGGATGAGGTGCACAAAGACACTGTCAGAAACGGTCAAACTTGACCAGGATGGCCAAGCCTTCTACTCATTACTCCTGACTGCCACAGCTGTTGGACCTGCCGGTGATACGATTGGCCAGCCCTCGCAGCAGCAGCATGGCCTTGAGGTGGGACCTCACTGGGCAATCTCGCCTGGCATGTAATTGGATGTGAATCACTCATAGTGAGCCAGCCAAACACGCGTTGCAGGCGTGGCATGCTTACGGCCTGCAACAATCAAGCAAAAGCGGTATCTGTATGTATTTACATTTCTCCTTCCTGCTGGAGTGTGTTTGCGAGCACTTGTGCCTCAAGGCTTGCACGACATTGACCTCAAGGGACCTGCCCTGTGCCTCAGCTTTGGTGCTGGATCTGGCTTGCCTGGGTGCGACAGCTGGGTAGCTCCCCCTTCTTAGCTGCTCTGTCCTTTGGAGGGGGGGGCACACTCCTCAACATGACAGAGCAGGCCAGCACCTTTGACCTGACACACTCCCCAGATGCCCACAGAAAGCTGCTCATGTGGACAGCAGCAGCCATTGCCATTCCTTCGGCAGGCGCGCTGCTATGGTGGCTCTCAGAAAAGGGCTACAACAGCCTGACTCCATACAAGGCGAGCAAAATCACATTTGCAGCTGCGGCTGGGTATTGGGACTCCTCACACAAGCATTATGCTCACAGCATTGCTTGTGTTGCTGCAGTACCACTACAGACCCGGCTCTTTCAGCGCCTGGGTTGCTGATATCCTAGAGGGCCATTCAAAAAGGCGGCGAAGTGAGCTGCTGTTGCCTTCGCACACCCTGTTGTTTAGCCAGCACTACATTGCATCTCTCTTGAAGAGCAGCCCCCTGCACCCCAGAACTGTGCATCCTGTGCTGGTGCTTGTTGGCACACAGCCAGCTCTTGTACAGTCGGCTGGAGCTGCCCGCCACCTGCCTGCAGAGAGGGCGCCTGTCCGAGTGTACATGGACGGCTGCTTTGACATGATGCACTACGGCCACGCGAATGCCCTTCGTCAGGTAGGGCGTCAGCGCAGTGCCTGCTGGCAGCAGGGGTGCCAGCCGAAGGCTGATGCGCCGCAGTCCATAGCAAATTGGCAAGCTTTGCTTGACCAGACTTTGGAAGGGCTTTTGCAGAAAGGGGCTGCGTCGGAGGAGCCTGCTCAGCAGGCTGCTCAGCAGGGCTGCCACTCAGGCTGCTGGGGCAGCACAGCCCAAGCATGGCTGCAAGGCACTTCTGCTGCTTCAGCAAGCCATATCTGCTTGGAGCGTCCAGAGCATGAGAGGCAAGGGAGCTCACCAGCCCATGGGGAGGCGCATTGGTTATGCTGCAGTGCTGGCTGTGCCCAGCAGCGTGCCCTGTGATGCTGAGCAGCATGCTCTGTGGTGCACCCCAGCCGCTAACCAGAGCAGTGCAGGCAGCTGCGTGGCACCCCACGCTGCGGGTTTGCCAATCTTGAACATGGTGCCTGGGTTTTACGCGCTGACGCTGTCATTAACACTGGCGCTGGTGTGGTGCATCAGATGCCAGCATGCACCATGTTCGATGGCCATGATGTTCAGCCTGAATCTCCGCAGCAGAGGAAAGCATAGTCGCGCCCAGTTCCAGGCCTCCACCAGGTGGTGCTCAGCAATCGTCAGGAAGCGGTGCGGGGGCACACTGACAGGCCCATGCAGGCAGCGATTGCCTGGCAGTCTGTGTAAATATGAGCTTCCCTTTGGGGCCCCGGCAACAGCAGCATGCCCCAGCACAGGCAGCCTGCAATGGCACCCAGTCTGCGCTGGCATGCTCTGTGAGGCCTGTACTGTGCTGACCAGCATGCAGGCATGCAGGCATGCAGGCAGTCAGCAGTAGCAACAGGCCTAGAGTGGCGGCGCAGCACATGTACACTCTGGCAGGTTCGGTGTGCACTGACCAGCATGCCTGGGTGCAGGCTGGGAGACAGTTTGGTGGGCCGGTCTGGTGCCAGCTGTGCTGTTTTGAGGCCTGAAGGAGCCACCTAAGGACGCAGAGGATGCGCCATGCACTGTGGCCTCATCATTCCTGTTTGAGTCTGATGCAGCGACAGTCGCCCATGCTGTGCAGAAGATGGACCCAGAGGTGGCTGCCAGAAGTACAGAGGCAGTGGCAGCACAGGAGCGGGCACTTGCAGGGCTGCAGAGGGGCGGGGTGCAGGTCCTGATCCACATGAAGCTGTGTGCAGGCAGCCAGTGTGGGGGACGAACTGGTGGTGGGCCTGGTACCAGACAGCGAGATTCTGCGCTGCAAGGGCCCCCCCGTGCAGAGCGAGGCTGAGCGGAAGTGCATGGTGGATGCAGTGAAGTGGGTGGGTGAGGTGATGACAGGTAAGAGCAGCCTTGCCAGGGACCGCACCTTTTTGCATGTTCAATGCTGACCAATGCCTTACTGAACAAAAGAAGGGCACAGGTGGCAGATGGGCTTTGGCTGCAGTCATGTGACAGGTGAGCAATGGTGACGTCGCCGCTGACTGGCACAGGCATGTTTCTTGTTGTCGGCTGTCGTGCGAGACATAGGCACAAGCAGAGAGCAGATGACAGGCCAGCAGCACATCCTGCTTGTCGCAGGCTGACGCCCTGCATCAGTAGTACTGGCTGAGCGTGGCTGACCTACAGCTGGCACAGGAAATGCCGTGCTGCTGCCGCTCAGTTAGAAGTGTTTCCCGTCGGCGGATGGGCTGAGTATGTCCCACCGGCTGTTGGGCTGCAGCACGAGCCACTGCTGTCCTAGATCCACATCTCATGCCAGCCTGTAGCATGAGCAGTGTCCCTCATTGGATGCCAGCCTGCAGCATGAGAGGTGTTGCCTGTGTTTTAACTTCCTTGCTTGCATAGCCAAGCATGCACAGCACTCCGCTGCCAGCCCCTGTTCGCAGGCACCTGGCACCCATGCGCTGCCAGCCGCAGAGGCCTGCAGGATTGAGCAGCGCAGCGCTGGTACTCTCCTTTGACTTCGACCACCCACCTGCTGGCTTCACACAGCTCGAGCACAGCATGGCTGATGCATGCCAGCACAGAGCACAGTGCAGGAAGCTCATCTGTGCAGCAGACCTTCGTCACAGCACTTTGCAGGGGTGTCAGAAAGTGGCGGGAAGAGATGGGGGGGCTGATAGTGCTGGCCTCCCTGCAGGGGTTGTGGGGCCGCAGCCTCCCACCTTCTGGCCTGCTGCCGGCGTTCCGCTTGAGATGCTTGGGGCTGCCCACTGACTGCAGCGTTCCGCCTGCTGCCAGCAGTCTGCTGTGCTGAGTGCATTGAAGCCTGGCTCCACCCTGCAGGCGTGCCGTACGACCTGACCCCTGAGTTCCTGAACGAGCTGTTCACCAAGCACAGAATAGACTACGTCATCCATGGCGACGACCCTTGCCTGCTGCCGGATGGCACAGACGCATATGAACACGCCAAGAAGATGGGGCGTTTCCGCATGGTGGGTTGCAGCAAGCCGTCACAGGCCCTTGGCAGTCTGGGCAGTCACCTGGGGCATCAGGGTGTTGTGCTGCATCTTGGAGGTATGCGGCCTAGTTGGCAGATGGCACTGTCTGATCTGGCATGCTCTGTAGGCTGCCTCTCTGCACAAGCGTTCACTGACTGATGAGGCCTTGGCAGGCCTGCTGTGGCATCTAGATGGCATGCGGTTCCAAGCTTTTCACCCTGCTTGCCTCTGCAGATCAAGAGGACGGAAGGCGTCAGCAGCACTGACATTGTTGGCAGGATGCTGACATGCACCAGAGTAAATGCCCTCTTCAAGGAGGTGAGGGGCCGATCTCACACAGCTGCTGTCCTGTCTGGTGCACATGATGCTGGCTCAAACAGGGACCTGCATGCAGCAGACCTTTGCATGGCAGTGCTCAGCTTGGGCACCGTGCTAGCGCATTCTGCCCGCACCACACCTGCAGCCCTGCACCTCTGCATGTAGCACGCACTGCAGCGAATGCTCTGTCCCCTATGGGTCTCAGCATTACAGTGGTGCCAGCAGGGCTCTGTGTGGTCTGTATCCAGGACAACAGACGGCTGGCCAAGCAGTTCAGCTCGGGGCACAATGAGTATGGGTATGGGAACCAGGAGGAGACTCTCGCTTCGCGGAAGGATTCTGCCACTCGCTCCGCCCACCGGGATCAGGTAAGCACTGTCAGGGGGCACAGCTTTACTTTATCTCCATTCAAGACCGACTTTGAGGGTGTGCACAGCATGCTTGTCTTGCCAACAATTTGTCATCTGCACGGCAGGTGATGTGCATACTGGCTCTGTACGTTGCACTGTGCACATGTTTGGCAGCGTCACTGTTACATGCTCAGCCCAGCGCGGTCAGATGAGCCCTCCAACATCAGTGGGCCCGCACTTCTCGCACAACACTGCCCACCGGCACACTCTGTCCTGGAGACCCTTGCAGGCCAGTGCAAACAGCGACCCCACCTGAGAGCCCTGCTCTGGAAGTACGTGGTGACCATGCTGGGCCTGCCTGTGACGCATGCAAAGTTTGTATGGTGCTGCAGGTGCTGGGCAGCCTGCCGCTGACACATGTTGTGGCGCTCTCAAATGCCAAGACGGTACATGGTGGTTGCGCCGCTGCAGGTGCTAGGAAGACAGCTAGCCCTGGTTTGACAGGAGTCGCTGAGGCAGGGCTGCTTGAATTGATGGCGTCGCTGCAGGTGCCGAGCAAGCTCTTGCGCTCCAACGTGCAGCTGCTCCTCCTCTTCCGCTAAGACAGCTCACCATGATTGCGCTGCAAGGCTGGCGCTGATCCAAAGTCTGTATCGACTTAGCGCGGATTGGTGCAGCTCTGATGACAAGCAACTCTCAGCCCAAGTGCGGCTGCAGGTGCTGAGCAAGTTCATGCCCACCAGCCGGCGGCTGGTGCAATTTTCTGATGGCAAGACTGCACCCGCAAATGCCAAGATCGTCTACATAGACGGCGCATTTGACCTGTTTCATGTGGGGCACATCAAGGTTCTGCAGGTAAGCCCAGTCTGCATCATCTGCAAGTGCCTGTCGACAAACAAGGTTCCATAAGCTGTTTCACGAGGGGCACTTTTGGGTCCTGAAGGCAAGGGCAGCCTGCTGGCTGTCCCTGGTCTCTTCCTGCTTCCCTGGCTGGCTGGCTCTTTTTGCCAGGCAGCTCCTGCACTTCAAGCAGGACGACACAGTGTCTGGCCTGGCGTGCAGCTGCCGTGTTGCGCCTGGCACGGCCTGCAGCTGCAACATGATGCCTGACATAGCCTGCAGCTGCAGCATGGTGCAGGAAGCTCGGGGGCCTGCTGATGGGGCAGGAATGAGTGCTTCGCAGCAGAAGATGTCCGCTGGGAGGCATAACATGGCCATAGACACTGCTTGCAGCAGCCATATGGAAGGCTGCCGTCACGCAGCTAGTGGACTAAACCTCTGGGGCTGCAGGACGCGCAGAAGCTTCAAGTCTCCTGCTGAGGTGGCAGGAAGCATTGCTCTACTGCTAGGAACGCAAACCACTGCTGGTAGTCATGGCAGAGCCACCGCCATTGCCTTCTGTATCGGGACCTGCAACCAGAGCACCTGACAGTACTTCTCTGCCTCGATGCTGCAGGAAGCACGGAAACTGGGTGACTTTCTGCTGGTGGGGCTGCACACAAACGAGGATGTGGAGGAGCGGCGGGGGTCCCACCTGCCCATCATGGATGTGCACGAGCGCTGCCTGTCCCTGCTGGCCTGCAAGTACGTAGACGAGGTCATCATTGGTAAGCTTTAGGTCTGTTTGCTTCAGGAAGAGCAGCAGACAATGCCCATTGCCGTTGTCAGCTGCTCCTTGAGCTCTCATGTCCTGCTGGAAATTGCACAGCCATGCCTGTACCTGCCAGTCCGCAGAGGATGTGAGCGCGGCCGTCATTGGTGCGTTGAGGCAGCTCAAACAATCAGGCCTGGCACATGGTTTGCATGCATGCGTGCTGCTTGTCCCTGCTGGCCTGCAACTACACAGACGAGGTCATCCATGGTGCACCAGGTCCAGCGCTGGTCTCATTTGCTGGGCCGCAGCTCTGGTGGAGTGATTGCCGGTGAGCTTCGACACGTTGCAAGGGCAAATGCTGCTGTCCCTGCCGCTCTGCAAAACATCACTGGTGAGTAGGGCCAGAGAGGCAAGCTGAGGCTGGTGACTGGGCGCCAGGTGTCCATGGCCAGCATGAGACGTCCCTCTGGAGGCATAGCTGCACGTGGTGGTGGCTGCACAAGAAAGAACGATGTGCTGCAGGTATCTGGGCACATCCGCAGGGGTGCATGCCCAGCATGAGACGCCCCTCTGGGTCCATAGCTACAAAAGCTGGTGCCTGCCTAGGAGGAAGTGCTGCTAACACCTGGCCTGGGTCTGCCTGGGGGCTTGTGCAATGACTTGCGGACAGGGAGACACCATGCTGGGTCTGCTGAGGGACTTGTGCAGCAACCAGCAGATAAGCAGACACTTTGCTGCTGCAACCTCTGCTGAATGTGACATGCACAACTGTGCTGCGGCAGTCATTGTGTTGAACGCAAGAATGCAGGGATGTATTGCATGTCATTTGGTTCAATGGTCGAGCACATGCTCCCTTGAAAACGTCGGCTGGTACCCGCTCACCCTTTGGTCAGTCACCCTGATTCCACAGCCATCCATCATGGTTGTCACTGCAGGCGCGCCCATGGAGGTCAGCCAGGACCTGATCACCACTTTCAACATTGGGCTGGTCACACATGGCACCATCAGTGAGACCAGCAAGGAGAGCCCGACTGACCCACAACGCTACGCTGTGCCCAAAGAGATGGGCATCTTCAGGTGACTGTGCACACTGCTGGTGCCTGTTGCCGCGGCAGGTGTTGCATGTGGTGGAACCTGCCGCCCCGACAACGCCTTTGAGAAGTGTAACTGTGTCAAGAGATGGGCATGTTTAGGGAGATCAGCATACATGATGGAGCATATTGCCATGATAAAATGCTTGAGGGTATATGGTTAAGTGGCTGCAGATGGGCAATTTCAGGTGAGTGTGCTATGTGATGGAGCTTGTGGCCATGACAGAATGTTGAGAGAGAAGTCCTGTGCAGCGCTATGCTCATCTGAGAACATGGTCACACATAAGAGAGGGGTATCTTTAGGTGCGTGTTGCACAACTTCATTCAACTAATGCCAGCTGCGCCATCAGTGGCTGTGGGTTTTAGGCTGTACTGCTCCCCACTCTCTCTCCACTTTTGGCTCAAAACCATGCCAAAGGTGTGTACCAGAATTCTGGCTGGTTGAAAGCGTTGCAATCATCTGGATGCAGAGCCGGGCTGATCAGAATGCCTGTGTTTGCAGACCTGTTGAGAGCCCTTCAGAGATGACCACCGCCACCATCATTCGCCGCATTCTGGAAAACCGGAAAGCTTACGAGGAACGCAATGCTAAAAAGCAGGTGAGTGAGCAGAAATATTATCAAGGCAAGACTCACATGGAGGAAAAATAACCCCATCCCTGTTTGAGACCGGCAAATGTTAGCTTCTGTTGCTCAGATGTCAAACTGAATTCAGTCAGTCGCATTGTCACCTTTCGACCTTTAGTGAATTGATTTCTTCGTCATTTGTTTACAAAAGCTATGAATACATGTCAACATGCCCAGGGTCATCAGGCTCACACATCAGCTGTTGTACATGTTGTGACAAGGGGCAGAACTGTGCGACTGGCAGATGAAACTTAAACGCATGCATTGACAGTCACCAGGGTGAGGATGGCCGCCTGAATGGGATATCAAGGCGCTCATTGGCCCTATGAGCCCGGCGCAGCATGTCATCCAGGGACCAGGCTGTTGCCTCAAAATCTAAGCGCTCCTCCATGGAGGCCAACACCTGCTGCACTGCAGCCAGCTGAGCAGGACTAAGCCAAGTCACTGCTGAGGCTGGTGCTGCAAGACCAGCAGCTAAAAGGTGGTCCTCAAGCAGGACATTTCTGGCCAGCCCATCCTGTGCATAGTCCTGCAGATGAGAGTACACCGTTGCACGGCAATGCAAGCAATGTGCGTGGCACTGGTGAGGCCAGCCCTTGAGGCTCACCCTTTCCACAACAAACAGGCATTAAGCTTCTCATGCACAAGCTGGGGGACACATGCAAATATCTGACCTGCAGCTCCTGCCACTGCAGTGGGTCCACAGAGCAGGCAAAGGGGTTCACAAAGAGGCAGTCTGGCTCAGCTTCAGGCTGGTCAAACACGTCTTTGAATGCTCCACTGCCAGCTGTCCTGCTGCGCTTGTTGATGATCATGTCCTGCAGCCATGCCAATCCTGCTTGAGTGCAAGAGGCACAGAGCAGAGTGCTGAAAGGTGGGTCATGCAGGTAGCATGACCGCCCTCAACACAGGACTGCTGGAGCCACGGCCACCCAAATAGATACACACTGTGGGAGAGCCATGAGCAGACCTCTAAGAGATGTGAGTAGGCAGCATTCAAGTCCGCTGCCGAGCCAGTGGTGTCCTGCACAGGGTTCACATCTGGGTGCAGCTCCTTGATCTGCTCGATGTAGGCCGCCCTGATCTCTGCCTTGGTGCTCCCGGGAGGTATGCCCAGCAGGGCATGTGCAGCCTCTGTGCTGACGCTGGGTCTCTGCGCCTGGGCTCTGCAGCAGCACCGTCGCACAGTGCCTGCAGCGTGCAGGGGCCGCTGCAGACAGGCAGAGGGCACAGGTCAGACGCTGCTTTCCTGGAGCACACGTTGTGCATGTGCCAGGCATGCGATGCAAGGGCTCTTGCACAGCTGACTGTGGCCTGCTCTGTGACAGACCCCAGGAGGGCAAACCTGCATGCGCGAGGGCGCCAGTGTGTGGCCCTGCTCCTGCCTGAACAGTTGGGGCCCCTGCATGTCCAGCCCGGCTCAGCCTCGCTTGAGCTGCTGCAGGGTCTGCTGCAAGTGGCTGTCCTCTGCTGCCTGCACTCGTTCTGTGAGAGCTCTCTGCTGCTCAGGTGTCATGGGCTGCTCATTGAGTCGAGTTGTTCTGTGAACATCCAGGACAGTCCAGCCAATGACCTGCAGCAGACGGGTAAAGAGGCTATGAACACATTTGCCACAGGAAGTGCAGTATGCATGCACAGTACAGGTGCTCCCAGCACATCGCCAGACTCACCACGATACCAGCCAGGAAGATGCTAGCTGCCTGCCACTTGTTCTGAGGATCGAACATGCAGCAGCGAAGGGCAGTCAGGAGGAATCTGAATGCTGCAGGCATTCAGAGATCACAGCAGACGATGTCGGCATTCTGCATCCTCAGGGCTGCTGCAGATACCAGACTGGTGTCTCTGCAGCAGCTTCAAGCAAAGCCAAAGCCCAGTTCCCAATGGCACTCTGCAGGGAGGAGATCTGTCCATCCCAGCAAGAGGCAGAGGAAGGCTGCTTGCCGCGCAGGACTGCTGGAGTCTTTGCAGGCAAGACTTGAGCTTCATGAACAACAGGAATGAACATGCTACTTCATGTCAACACCATCTCAACCTGCCACTGCAGGGAACTCTCTCGAATGTCAGCAAACCCATGCCTGGACTCCCAGCAGGCATTCTTCTCAATAGCACTGTCTATGCACTGGGCCTTCAAATTCTTCTCAAAGGTGCCGCCCCGCAGGTGCTGCCTCTCCCAAGCCTCACACACTGCTTCAATGACATGTGCTGGCAGCACACATTTTGACATGCCATCAAAGTCAAGAATATCTTTGCAGGGCTCACACCAGCAGGAGTTGCCCACAGTTGGGTGCTGGGGTGCACGATCTACTCTGCCTTCGGCCCGGGGGGGTACCTGCTCGTCTGTCTCTATTTCATTCTGGGCTCTGCGGTGCGCTGCCGACGAGACCATCATGGGTTTTGCGATGCGCTGCTTGTGTGACTGTGCAAGCTGGTGGTGCCCTTCATGTCACATAAGCAGCGCACCACTGCACACCGCAGTCACCAGAATGTGATCACAGAGGCCACGGCATATGTACTGTTCGGATGTGCATGACGAGCTTGTCACTGTGCAACAGCACTGGTCTCGTGCCAGCTGTGCTCAGCTTGCTCATCAGTTGTGCCATGCAAGGGCATGGCGCCGCCTGCTGCGGTTGCCTTTTCACAGAGGTTGCAGCGCCCTCTTGCAACCAAAGTACTTTGGTTGTTTCCAGCTGCAGCTGGGCCCTCTTGGGATTGAGACCAGACCATGGCAGCTGCAGTGTGGCTGAAGGCTGCAGATGTCCATGAGGTGCCCTGCAGGTGACAAAGGTCAAGCTGGCACAGAAGCAGAGGGAGGGCATCGCAGAAGCCCGCTCAGGCAAGCGCTCCCCTGTGAGTACTGCCTGACGGTGCATGGCCATGGCAGGACGCAGGCCTCCACATGCATGCAGTGAGCGCTGCCTCCTTGTCCCAGCTCTGGACAGGCCTGCTCGGCACGCGCTGCCTCCTTGTGCAAGCTCGGTAGAGGCCGGCTTGGCAAGCGCTTGCCTGAGAGCGTGGCCCTGTGATGCATCTGCGATGCTCTTCTCCTGGCAGGCGCTGGCCAGCGAGTGCTGCCTCTGTGCAAGTGCCATGCCCTGCATGTCTGCTGTGCCGTGCGCAGGCAGACCGCTTGATGCATGCATGCATGCCCTGTGCCCCCTGCGGTATGAGGGCAGCTGTCATGCAGCCTGAGCGTTGCCTGCTGGCAGGTCATGCTGCCAATTAAGGAAAGCCAGCTGCTCCATGCAGGGCAGTGTCTGGGGCTCAGGCTTTGCAGGAGTGGTGTGTGGGGCAGCTGCCCTGCTCACCGGCGACAACATCTGGAGGGTACGCTTGTTTGTTTCGGTGGCTGCCCATTGGTGTGCAGTGCTCATTCACATCCAGATGAGCTCAGAGCAGGACAAGTCCAGCTGCCTGACCCTGAGCATCTGTGCTGCATGTGCAGGTGGGCTTTGTGGCGTCACTTGTCAGCAAGCTCTCGGACACAGTGTCCTCCGAGATTGGTAAGGTGAGCCGCACCTGTAAAGGCTGGCTGCTTTGCACTTGTGTCACTGCAATGTCAGCTGCAAGACCGTACTCTTAAGAGTCTAGCTCAAAACATCTGTCGCTGGGCTGCAGACGGCTCAGGTTTCAGACTACCTGCCTGATGCATGCATGCCCGTCGACCTGCAGGCGCCTGGCTGCTCAGCAGCCTCACTGCACCCCCAGCTCTGACGCTGTCCAGAGCTGTCAGCGCTGCACAGGCTGATGGCACTGGCTGTTAGCTTGCAGCTGTTTTGGCACTCAAGGTTGCAGGCCAGAGCTTCTGGCAGGCCGAGCAGCGGGGACCAGAACCTGCTGTCCCTGTAATCTTACTTTTGTGTCCAAGGAGAGCAAATGGAGTGGTGCAATAAAGGGCAGTCACGGGCAGGTTCCAGCCAGGCTTGTGCTGCATGCAGGCTTATGGGAAGACCACTTACCTTATCACCACCCTGCGCCGAGTCCCCAGAGGTACTGAGGGCGCTGTGAGCCTGGAGGGGACTGCTGGCGGGGTGGCTGCAGCGCTGGGCTTTGCTACAGTGGCCACAGCGGCAGGGCAGGTGGATGGGCAGCAGGTATGATGGCAGGTTGTCTGTTCTTTTGCTGTGCCCCACAAGTGATCCTATGTCTCAACACCTCCTGATGTGAAACATCTGGCTTGCAGGCTGCCATTGTGACACTGGCTGCCGTAATTGCCAACCTGTTTGAGAGCTACCTGGGGGCTAGCATCCAGGGAGGCCAGGCGTGGCTGACCAACGATGTGATTAACGCACTGCAGATCTCTGTAGCAGCTGGAATTGCCATGCTGATTGCTGCAAGGACTATGTAGTGATTTGCCCCAGCTCAGTCGTGGCTGAGCTTGTGAAGTGTTAGACGACTGTGACTCACGCCTGTAGTAAATGAAAGTATGAGTCTTTTAAGGGGCAAACTCCCACGTTATCAAACGCTGTAAGTCTCCTTATGGTTGTCAGTCAGCTGGGCGGCGCAGAGAAGCAAGAAGTGGGTTATGCACAGTGCCCCCCTCTAGAAACATGAGCATAACAGTCTGCCAGTCTGTTGCTATCAGGTCAGCAGTCCTACCAGTGGCAGGATGACAGCACTTGCCTGCGCCGCAGGCCCTGCGGGCCCTTAGAAACAGCAACATCCAACATATGGCCCAGGGCGCAGCACGCATGTGATTTGCATATCTAAACATGAAGCGCCCATTTGGCATCAGTGCCTGCTTGCGCCATGCCTGAGCAGACGCCAACGCGGTGCATCCATTGCTGCCCTTGAATGCAGCATGTCGTGTGAATTGAAGCCCATATTGAAGAGCTACAGGAGGATGCACAATGAACACCGTCTTGATCTTCAGCGACGTGAAGCTGCATGCCTCGCAGCAGCCCTATCATCATGGCATGCAGGAACCCTCAAGGCTTCAGACTTCGACGACTAAGACTGCCGTCACCTGAAGCGAGTGACGTGGCGCCGGCCCGGCACCATGCTAGGACTTCACGAGGGGTCAAGCACAGAGGGCGCTACCCTCCATAATCTACTCAGCGAGGGACGACGAGATCGCTGCTGTCATGGAGCTTGATCAGGTTGGACTGCTGTTGGCTTGTGGAGGGAGAGGCAACATGCACGAGGCAAAGATTCAAGAGCACAGGCCCTGCATGGGGCCCAGGTCCGCAAGCTGACAGCTTTCAGCTTGAACATGCAGCTGGATCAACGTGGGCGCCAGCTCTTACAAAGCGGTGATTCAAGCGAACACCTCATTCATATACATGGTGAGCCCCAGCATGTGGCGGTGCATTGCTGTGCCTGGGCTTACGGGGCCGACTGCCTGCATGTCGTGCCATGGGGGGGTCCAAGAGGCCAGCTGGTGCAGTGACCCCCTGCATTCCACCTGCAGGCTGGCTCATGGCTGCCAGCTGGGGCTTCCTCATTCCCATTGGAGTCACCTTGGCCATCTTCAGATCAGTCCGTGGAATGCGTCCCTGGTGGTTCTACCTGCACAGCGTGATTCAGACACTGGGCTTCCTGCTGTCCCTGGCAGGCATTGGGGTTGGTGCCCAGCTCAACATTGACCAGCAGCTTCAAAGGCGGCACAGGTAGGCCCCTGGCCCTTCTTGCGGAGGTTGCACCTTGACCCAGCAGCAAGGCACATGAGCTTACCCAGGCTACAGCCAGGGTGCATGCCGCAGGGACAGGCCTTTGCTGCCTTGAGCAGCGGTGCTGGCTGGTTGTTGCAGGCTGATGTCACCAGCTTCTTGCTGCAGGGCTGTGGGCATCACCGTGACTGTGCTGGCCAGCATGCAGTGGCTGACTGCTGTGTTCTGGCGGCCGGACCGCGGGGTACAGCTGCGCCGCTGGTGGAACATTTGGCACCATTCGTGGGGCCGCATAGCCTTTGCCTTGGCAATCGCAAATATTTATGTTGGGCTGTGCATCACCCAGCCTGGAACACGCTACTTTGTTGGCCAGACTGTGGTGTTCGGCGTCTTGTTTGCGCTGGTGAGTTTTTCCCACACTTTAGACATGCATCTCCCAAGTTCCAGCAGCTTGTGAATGCAGTGAACGTGCCTGGCTGTGCCTTGCAGGTGGTGCTGAAAAACGACATTGAATACCTCATGAGGTCTTGGACACCTGCTGCTGAGGAGGACGCTGACATGAAGCGCCTCCTTACAGGTGCGGCAGAGCAAACATCGGCAGTTTGCCCTGCCTGCCGCCTCTTGTGCCATCTCACTGCTGTCCATGGCCTACAGGTGGACAGCCAACAGGAACCATGTACAATGCTGGCTCCTCCAAGCCAGCAGACAACTACTCAGCTCCTGCAGCGCCAACCAATGGCAATTCGCAGACCATGGTGTAATTTCAGGTCTTTGTGCCCCAGGTTCCCACCTGATCCATGACATGTCGCATGCACACTCTGCCGGGTTTGGCAATTCAGCAGCTGCAGTTTGTCATCCAGCAGTCACTTGAGCAGGAGGAACGTCAAAGGTGCATTGATTTCTTGTGCTGAGCAGGGACCTACCTCTCAACAGAATGATGCACACATGTTGTGTGCATCCTGTAGTCATTTGAAGGTCATGCTAAATGCTTGCTTAAAGTATCGCTCACACATGTCTTGAACTTTGAATCGTGGGCACATCTGGTCAAGAAGAGTTCATTTATCCAGCGCATTGGTGGGCCAAGTTCAGTGACAGAGCATCATTTTGGGCCACCTCTGCTACAGATTTTTGTAGCTGCTGTCAGTGCCAGCAGTGGGAATGGAATTTACTGCCTGTTGAAAAGCTGGAATTTGCTGGTCCTTGCTGATGTCCTTGCGTGCCATGAGCTCGCCCCATATGACCATCACTGCCTACAGTTCAGATGATAAAGTGAGGCACACTGCAGCAGAATATGGAATGTGCTGCAATGCCAAAGCTTGCACCTTCATTACAGGAATGTCATGCTTGCCTGTGCTGTTGATCGGACGTCTGAGTCAGAGGCTCTGCCTGTTGCACAGATAGCCCTTTGCATGGTGCTCTGGGCATCCAGGAACTGAAAGTGCCCCGCATCAGAAACAGCAACCTGCCACGCTGGGGCAGAGCACGCCTCATAGAAGAGCCTGCAGGACCAGGATACTAGCCTCAAGCAAGGTCTGCAAGCAAAGCAAATGTGCACTGTCTGCTGCGGGGCAAGTGTAATATGAGGGAGGCTCAGTCATTGGGCAGCCCTGCTTGCAACACTCTGCCGCTGTGCAGGTAGTCACCGGTAGTTGGCATTTTTGGGAGCGCAGTCGCCCCCCAGAGAACTACCAACCACGGCCAGGGGAACAATCTGAGGATTAGCCACAGCCTGCAGGGTGGAGGGAGGAGATACACTAGTCCCAAGCTGACTGCAGTTGGCACAAATCAAGCAGCACTTGCTCTGCAGAGTCCAGGACGCTTGCCTTTTTGCTGCCAAACTCCCTCAGCGCTTGGACAGCTGAAGGGAAGCCAGGCCCCAGGGGAGCCCAAGCTGTGTTGTCCACAGGGTCAATGAGACACAGCGCAGATACCCTGGGGTCCAGGCCTGCTGCCAGCACACTCACTTTGGCACCCTGCACGCAGGCAAACAGCTTCTGTGATGTGCTGGTCAGCGGGTCACTGCACCCTGGCGCATGTCACTGACAGCTCCTTCTGAGCGGCCAAGGCTGCCACCTGGCAGGCAGCCCCCGGGGACACAGGGCTCTCCCTTTGCAAAGCGCGTCCCCGTGCCATATTGAGCACTTCCTGCTGATGGCATGAGATAGAAAGGCAGGGACTCTGGCAGGGGAGTCCGGCATGGGGAGCAAGCAAAGGAGCGCACATGCCACATTCTCAGGTGACAGGATGCTGCCGGACTCACCCTGCTGTGGCCACAGAGGTAGACATGTGATGTGCATGCCATCTGCCCTATGATGGGATCCTTTCCACACCAATCAATGATTTCTTGCAGCATGTTGACCGACAGCTCATCATCAATAGGCTCCACCACGCTCTCAGCTGCATCAGGGCATGAGACGGCTGAGTCTCAAACAGCGGGAAAGAGGCTTCTCATTCCATTTGGCTCAACAGTTAATCTAACAGACTCCCAGGCTGAGAACCCACCTTTGTCCCACAGCACGGCCACCCAGCCCCAGCTGGCAAGGCGCTCAGCAAAGGAGGTGTAGCTGCTGCTGGGCACGAGGAAGCCACTGGTGAAGATGGCCAGGGGGTAGGGGGGATGCCGTCCTGCACAGCCGGCAAGGTGGGTGCTGGGCCTGTCTCATGAGATCAGCTTGGCGTCTAAGGGAGTCGTTATACACTGCTGGGAGGGTGCTGGCATGTGGCCAAGCTGCGACTTGATCATGTGCACATGTAGGTTACATAGGCGTATGGGCATGCAGCACCGGACCTCACCTGGAGGGGGACTGCGAGGATAGAAGATGCTGCACCGCAGCAGGCACTGCGTCCCCACGCATGCAGGGAAGAGCTTGTGGCAGGTGTGCTCCAGGCGGGGGAGCCTGGCAATCACAAAGGGGCCTGGCTGTCTGTAGTTTGTGCTGTTGGGGTCAGAGGGGTGCTGATGCGGGGGCAGCAGCTCCTGCTGCTGCAGCTGAGGTATTCTGTGGGCTGCAGAGGGGTCCCGATGCTCTGCAGCTGACAAGGCCTGCAGCACATGCCCCTGACTTCAGCACTCAGCACTGGGGAGACAGCATCAGGTGCCCTGGGGACTAGAAGGCGGGCATCACACACCTCTGGGAAACTCTGACAACACGCCAGAGTAGCGCCCACAGCCAGCAAGCTCCTCCTGGTCAATTCTGCAGCCTGATCAGGTGCAGCAACGACTGGACTGCGTGCAGCATTCTTATTTGGTGGGTGCTGGCATTGACTTGCACACTGCACGTGAGCTGGCCTCTGCCTGGAGTAGGATGCTGGCAGTCTCGTTGCATGAATCTCGGATCCCATGTGAGGCCCAATGCACTTCTCTGTCATAGATAAGTCAGATAGGCCTAGGTCAATGCCCGATCTTGATCTCCACGCAGTCCTTCCTATCAGGCTGGCTGGCGACTCAGGGGGCCTGCATGGCCCATGCATGGATACTGGGGCCCTCTTGCTGGGGGTGGCGTTGTTCCACTCTTCGTCAGAGGCCTAACGAAGCTCTGCACAAGCCATGCCGCGGATCCAGCCATTGTGGCATGCCTCTGAAGGAGTGTCAGTCTCGTCAGCTGCACAAGAGAGGCTCCCTGCATGTGGTGAGCCCAACTGTTTTCCGCTGATTGTCTGCATGGCCTGCCCAGGAACTCCTGGCAATTATGCCATGCCACCCTGCAGACTGCTGCGCTATTCACTCCTCCCACGTTCAGCCCAGCCAAGCTGTCAGTGTCCTTCCTGCCGGACTGCTCCAGTCAGCGAATGGGCGATGAGGCGAGGTGCTACACTCTCACCCACAACGACCTCACAGGCCAGCTGCATCTTACCATTGGGGACCGCTACAATGCTCAGCAATTAGCTGGCTGGTACAACCGGCTGCTGCGAGATGAGGTTCTTGCCTACTGGCAATTTGATGGCAGCCAGGGGCCAGAGCTGCATGTTGAGTGCCACGTCAGTGGAGAGGAGAGCTGGTTGGCCCCGCCAGCGCTGCGAGACTACATCTTCAGACGGGAAATGCCTTTGGTGAGCAGGCAGCCGCGACCTTGTGGCGGGTTGGCAGACCCCCACTGCAGTGCATGCAGTACTAGCATTGTGTGATGCACTGATCAGGATGTTGCCATCATGTGATTTCTGCTGAGTTCGAACCCGGCAAGGGCCTGGGGCCTCAGCTGGACTGCTTGGCTGTGAGAGCTCACCTGCCTTGCAGCAATGCAATTCTGCAGCAGACAACACGGCTGTCTGCTGTGCAGGTGCTCGACGTAATAAATTCAGCAGAGCGTGCCCTGTTTGAGCAGCAGCCGGAGCTGGCAGATGCACAAGTCTTTGTGCACCTCACGTCGCATGTTGAGGTGAGCCGACCTGCTGTTTGAACGCCAGCATGACAGGCTCTTGGCTCATCTCTGCTGGCTGCCATCCAACCACTGAATACACTCAGTCAGACGCTTTGCTGCAATCCTAGGACTGCCCTGCTGCGGTGCTGATTCTTGACATGTGCTGCAGTATTTGAAGTGGACAGCCCACCCACTTCCTTCTGATGCACTGAGAAAGCACCCTGCGCCCTGCAGCGTCTCCATGCTACAGTCCTCTGGGGCTGCCTCTCGGACCGCTCCAGCTGGCTACAATCGCCGGCCTTCTGGAGGCGCCAGGACCCTGCTCCAGCCTCAGCATCAGCAGCACCCTCTGCCGCACTGGCCCCCACACCCCCTGGACCCGGCAGCACAGGCTTCCTCAGAGCACAGCAGCAGGCGCAGCGGCAGCAAAATGGCATCGACAGCGCTGTCGTGGAGCAGCTGCCAGCACAAACGGGACGAGGTGACGACAGTGGGCCTGGCGGAGCTCCCCCCTCGCTGACATCTGACCTATCATTAGAAACTCTAGAGAGTCACTCCCTCTGTGAAGATGAGGCATCCTGGCATGTATCCATCTTGGACCGTCAAATCCAGCACTGGCATGTGGAGGCAGCCTCAACTGCCTGCACCCGAGACAACAAAGTGCAGTGGCTTGCCAGGCCAGGCGCAGTTTGTGGCCTCCAAGCTTATACAGGCCTCTTCCACCTCCTGTGGAGAACATTGCAGCATGATTGGACTTCGTACAATGTTAGCAATGAGAGGACTGCGCTGCGCCAGCTGCCCCCATCGCAGTTGTATTAAATTTCCCCTTTTCCAAAGTTGACGTGCTTCAATCAAAGTGGCATTTGCCTCTAGAGCACCAAACTATGTTCACCCTGGTCGCGTCATGCAAGCACCAAACACAGCTTTGGCATATGGGGCACTTGGGACAAGAAGGGCACCAATAATACCTTGGCTCCGCCACTGCAGCATCTTTACATGCCTCCACAACTCCTTCAAGCATTGGTCAGGCTTCCCCAGCTGCATACACGTAGTGGCCCTGCCATCCTAGCGCCCATCATTGCCATGCTGACCGCACTTGTTGTCATCTTGTGGCAGCAACAGAAAGTGACCACCTGCTGGACTCGTCATTGGACCCCATCCAACTTATAAATTGCCATGATCGGTGAGTGAGACAGGTTACAGGTAGAGTTTGGACTCTGCACAAGCACAATCTCAAACCTGCAGTAGAAGGCCAACAAGGAAGCGTGCAGATTGCTTTGAGTGTGATGACAAAGCATCACAGGGTCATCTAGAACTTCAAAATGTACGTCTCTAAGTGCAGCTGCTGGACAGCACTTGATGTTGACAGAGCATTTTGATTGACTCGGCAAATAATCATGAAATAACACGACAAAGCTCAGTCTCACGGAAGCCCACCCCATGCACCAGCTTTCTTGGGGGTGCTTTTAGGGGGAGCTTGCTGCTGCTGTGCACCAGTCTTTACTTGCTCAGCGCTATTCTCTGCTGCAGCAGCAGCTTTTGGTCTTGTGATGCGCTGGAAGGCCAGTCGCACCTTGCTGCCAGTGTCAATCTGTTCAAGAGGGTCCTTGCGCAACCTGCAGTTGGTGAAGTGACTGGTCTGGCTAAAGCGCCATACTTATTGTACCTTGCATGTGGTGCCAGGCACAGGCATCCAAACCAAAATACCTGCATAGGCAGGTATGGTGACATTTAGCCCTGTGGCTTGCCTGTGATTGAGGCAGATGCTGATGATGCGCCCAACATCGCTCAGCTCCACTGTCGTGCGGCCCTCCAAGGCCACAAGTGCTCGTGCTGCTCTGTTGATGACAATGTCGCCTCGAATGCCATCCACATTGAGCAGGCTGCATATTTCGCTGATCTTGAGGCGCACCTGCAGCAAGCCATGCACGAGATTCAGGCCAGCACCTGGGCAAACAAAGCAGTTGTGTCTCTGAATCAGAAAGCCATAGCTATGCACTCACTCTAGGTGAGCTGCCAACCTCACAGCTACCCATCAATGCACCCCTTTACACGACAGGTGGTGCATGAACACACACGCTGCTCCTCACATCTGGGTCCATCTGCACAGACTTGAGGCGGCGCGTCGCGTCGACAAGCTTCTGACGCAAGGCGCTCTGCTCTTCCTCACACTTTGCATAGTAGCCATCAGGGTCCTGCAGCTCAGCACTGCGGGCCCCATCAGAAGTGCAGTCATGCCGAAGCTGCCAGCCTCTCAAAGTGTAGGTTGACATCTGCTACTGCAGGGCACTGCTGTGTCATGAACCGCTGCGAACCAAGTGGACTAACCCTCTCTTACAGCAAGCATCAGCTGCATGCCGTGTGCGGCACAGCAGCTGCTTCAAAGCCGATGTGGTCTTGAATAGGGCGCCTGCATCATGACAAACACCAAAACAAAGAGAGCACCACCAATGTGCGCCTTGGTGACGGGTAGACTTTGTGCCACGCTTTAAGCACAATGGGTGGGCATTTCATGCCGCAGCAGGACCCAGCTTCAGCAGGTGGACACTGCCCCCGCTCCCAAGTGTCACCTGCTCATATGCCAGCCTGTCCAGGACCATCTGGGTGCGGACATCCACATCCATCATGGTTGAGACCGACACGCTCATGCCAAAGCGGTCCAGCAGTTGCGGCCGCATCTCACCCTCCTGCAATGCCAGGTGGGACGCTGTGCCGACAACACTGACTGAGCCCAGCTGGGACCACAGCTCATCTTGGCTGGTGTGCCAAGTCATATACATGGAAGGCTTGACGCCAGCAACTTCCTTGAAGCTTGCAGATGCCTGGCATTAGCTGCAGTTCAAGCTGCGCTTCTAAGGTCCTTGTAAGTCACAGTGGCATTTCCCCCAAACCAAGCAGTAGAAGCCCACCTGTGGGTTTCCTGAGCCAATCATGATGAACTTGGCAGGGTGGACAATGCTGATGCCCTCCCTCTCCACAGTGTTGACGCCGCTGGCTGCACTGTCTAGCACCACATCCACCAGGCCATCCTCCAGCAGGTTGACCTCATCCACATACAGGATGCCTCTGTTGGCTTTGGCCTGCGGGGAGACACAGTGAGGGAGTGAGCAACGCCTGTTTGGCTGAGCCATGGGGGTCAAGAAGCCTCTGTGGACATCTGTCTTGGCACACTGAGGGGACCCATGCCACCACGCACGTGACTGTTATGCCAATCTGTGGAGATGCCAAGATATGTGCATGGCATGGAAGCCGCAATGGGAGTGGCAAGCGGGAGCAGCTCTGTGCTAGCAGCACGATGCCAGGTGTTATGCCAAGGTGTGCCCTGACATGTCAGCACATGTATCTGACGGGTGTTGCAACCCTGACCCTAGCTGCGCTCACCAGCAACCCAGGCTCATAGGCCTTGATGCCCTCCTGCAGCGCCTTCTCAATATCAATGGTGCCACAGATCCTGTCCTCGGTGGCCCCCAGTGGCAGCTCCACCTGCCGGGCAGGGGAAAGACACCTCAGTGCAGTGCATGAGCCATGCAATGCACACACCTTCGAAATCGGACTGCCTCTGCACTCTGGGCCGAATCAGCAGCTCGGCAAGATGACATGGCAGATCAGGCCCGTCATTGCTAGCAGACACCGTCACCATTGCAACGAGAAGCTGCTGCTTGCAAGGTCATGACTCTGCCAGACCTGCCAACCCACAAAGAGCAGTGGCAGAGCTCACCAGGGGTGTCCTAGTCTCGCCGGCTGGCAGCTGCTCCCCGTTCTGGTATCGCTGGAGCACATCAGGGCCCATCATCTTGACGTCAGTGGGGCTGGAATTGAAGGGGTCATCGGGCACCACAGGGATCATGGGCAGCAGGTCCACCATCGCCCGCACCTGCATGCACGCTGGCAGGCTTCAGGACATGAAACAGGATGTGACCTCAGTGAGAGATCACTTACACCTGAGTAATGTACATGCCACAATGAGCATAGTCCCGCAGCATGCTGGCTGTTTGCACAAGTGAGCTGCTCAGGCAGATGACAATCCTACAATGATAGCGCTTGGCCAGCTCTATGGCAAGCAGGGCTGTGAAGCAGCACATAAGCCCTGTGGGCACTTCTTTGGACGCCAGCTGCTCAGACAGCTGATCTGCTGCAGCAGTACCAATGTTGAAGCCGCAGAGCACCTTGAGCAGGAGGCTGCGCCCTCAACCCCGCAGCAGCAAACTTGCGCACAAACACAACTCACCGCCACAGACTTCCCGGTCCCCCTGTCGCCCATGATCAGCACGCCGCCAATGCTGGGGTCCACCACATTCAGCAGAATGGCCAGCTTCATCTCCTCCTGCCCAGCCAGCTTTACAAAGGGCAGGCTGGGCGTTCTGGCCTGCACCTCCTTTTCGGCGACAACAGCTGCCATGACCAGCATTCCGCCAGGGCGTGAGCTGCATCTGCCTCTGCTGGTGTGCTGATTGTGAAACCAGCCCAGTGTGGGACGCGGGGGGTGAGGATTCCGAGCTGCAGTGCGAGTAAGGGGAGCGTGCAGCTGGGCATGCAAACGGCCACTGAAGCAGGCCTCCGACTGAGCATGCAGGGGGCCTGCAGTTGGGACCTTCATAAGGGGCAAGCCGCAGACAGAAGAGAGATCAGGTCAAAAATCTGGATCAGAGCATAACCTCAAGTAAGAGGCAACATTCATGCACCGTGCCCCTGTTTCAGCACTACACAGGAAGGTCCCCCTCGAGCAGCATACAGCCAGCACTCCTGGAGAAGGGCTCAGTCAGCCAGCAGTGAACACATTGTGTTGCTGGGTAGGCACTGAGGTGAGGGTGGCCCAGAGGCACCACTGTAGAGGCCAGATTGCAGAGCGCCTGGTGTTGCTTGGCATATGGCTGGGCTGACGCCTTCCCAGTGAAGTCCAGGTGAGCGCTTTTGCATGCCATATGGCTCTCTGGTGCATTACGGAGGATACATCATGCACAGATGCGTTCTTGCTTCATTTCAAGCTTGACCCCGTCAGGCAGGAGAGGAAGAGTGTGAATGAGGACTACTTGCTGAGGACCCCTTCCCAGGGACCTCACTAACTGACAGTCTGCCCGCTGTCAGCTGCTGGCATGGTGCCGCCGGCCTTCTTGGCCTTCAGCCAGTCTATGCAGAAGTCTATGGCATCATCCGGGCGCTCGATGAGCACGTCGGTCAGCATATTGTGCAGCAGCTGCAATGCACATCACCCAGAGTCAGCTCATTGCCTCCTGACCTGCTATGCACAGTATCCAGGCACAGCAGCTGCATTGCTCCTGACCTGCTGCAGGTCGCTGCGAGTGGCATAGCTCTCCACAGCCCTCTCCATTTCACGCTGTTCTGAGGCTGCTGTCTGGCCCGGCATCCTGGTCTGCTGTTCAGGAGGGAAGACCAGTCCAAATGCAGAGTACCAAAACTGTATTAACGGTATTTTTGCTAGGTCAAGAATCGACGGTAAAAATTGGGTGTCACTTGGCTCGCACGATTCTCCTCAGATCGATTAGACCTTCCCTCGCAGGCTACAACCCCGCACGCCTGCCGATCCCAGCGGCCCAAGGTCGTCAAGCCCTTGCTTGTCTGCGCGATTCTGGTGTGTTCAGGCAATCGGCAGTCATGAGCGTCCAGGAATACATCGACAAGCATGACCTCAGCAAGAAGGTGCAACATCCCTCAGGGCAATGGCCATCGATATCCCTGGCCCAATGCCCCAAATGCTTTGTGCTGCGTTCAGGTGGAGGAGGTCATCAATGCCTGCGTCAAGTCCAAGCCTGATGAGCCACTCTCATTCATGGTGAGCAATCATGGCAGCGCAGCTTGCATTGCAGTCCAGCTGCAAACCGTGCCTTGCCTGCACAGGCCTCTGGCTGGCAGCCTGCTGCTCAGCTATCCTGACGACATACCAAGACCTCATGCAGGCTGGCATCGCAGCCAGCGTTTGCATGTGCGGCTGCGAGCGCATCAGCGCCAGCCTCTGCTCACTGCATTGCAGGCCAAGACGCTGCAGAAGCTGGCCCCTGCGGAGGTGACCAAGGTGGTAGGTCGCCAGATCATTGACTCACGAGGCAACCCCACAGTGGAGGTGGACGTGTACACCCACAAGGGCTGGTACCGCGGCGCAGTGCCCTCTGGCGCCTCCACAGGCATCTACGAGGCTGTGGAGCTGAGGGATGGCGGCAGCTCGTGAGTCACCGCTGCATTCAGCTTTTGAAGCAGCTTGAAAGGGCTTGCACCGGCTGACAATAGGTTGGAAAGGGGCCTGTGCCGCTTTCAGGGCTGTGTGCTTCACTGTGAGGGCCTGTGTCCTGCACAGTCGGGGACGCCAGGAAGCATGTCAAGCGGCAGGTGTCTGCATCAGCGGCTGCAGCATCCCTATGCGCCAGGGCTCAGCAGCCTGTAAGTCTGTGCTGGGTTCATTTCTGCTTTTCGAAATGTGCTGGGCTGCTGTCAGGCTGTCCGAAGATTCAGGTCCCTCCCTGGTTTTCAGCTCGTGTGGAGTCCACATGTGCCAGAACTTGCCCGGCCTGCTGTGCTGCTCTTGTGATGTCCTCCTGTGCTCAGGCATGGTGGAAATGCCTGTCTTGGAATCTGCATCTCAGGCCTGCGGCAGCCATGCTTGCACAGTGCGGCCCTGAGGGGTCGCCATTGCTTCTCTGTGAAGCATGCATTGATATGCCGCACGCCAGCCTTGTCCAGAGCTGGCGCAGCAAGTCTAGCTGCTCAATGGAGGCTGCACACGCCTCTCTGGATATGGGTTTGCCCTGCTGAGAGATGGAAGGACAGGGCACCGCCAATAGGTCAGCTATTCTGCCCAACACTGAAGCATGCTGTGACCTGCTGCCTTGGTCGGGGTGTGGCTGTAGCCTGCACAGCCATCTGCAGAAGCTGCGGGCTGCACAGCCATAAAGCAGCTGGCCCTGCCTTGAGCTGAGTGGGCATGCGCTTGTCCATGAGGTAAGAACGCTGGCTGATTTTTGCCTTGAGAAGCTGCCATTCCTGCCTGCAGTTGGAGGGGCATGGACGTGCCCAAACAGTCAGGCCCTCAATGGTTCAAAATCCAGGCTCAGTCCCTCAAAGAGCTGTCACTTCTGCCTGCAGCTGGATGGGCAAGGGCGTGTCCAAGGCTGTGGACAACATCAATCAGATCATTGGCCCTGGCATTCTCGGCATGAACCCTGTGGAGCAGGAGAAGGTGGACAAGAAGATGATTGAGCTGGATGGCACAGACAACAAGGGGAAGCTGGGGGCTAATGCCATCCTGGCAGTCTCTCTGGCCATTGCCAAGGTGGGCAGTGTAGCATCCAGGGGGCTGGGTGCGGGGTCTCTGTCCAATGCCACCATGGCCGTCTCCCTGGTTTCTGTCCAGGTGGTTCATGCCGTTCCAAGCCCTGAGGTACTGCTGGGGGCAAGGCTGGGATTAGAGTGCGCCATGGCATGCCTCATACAGTCTTGACTGAGCGTCTTGCAGAGAGTGGAAACCTCACCCCGTCCTCCTGGTTGCACGCCTTGCTTGAGCTGACCACCCTTGTGCTGATGATAGCAGGTGACCTGTGTGATGTCTGAGGATGCCTGCCATGGTCCCTGCAGGCTGGGGCAGCAGAGAAGGGGGTGCCCCTGTACAAGCACCTGGCGGACCTGGCAGGGAACACCAAGCTGGTGCGCAGCGTGCTGACCTGCACGCATGATGCTGGCAATGCGTCTTTTTTACGACTGCTCCAGAGCTGATGCATGCATGCCGTCCGATGAGGTGTGCTCAAGCGCCAAGCTGCTGCTCTAGTGTCAGTGTCAACACCTCTGCTCTAGGGGTTGCGGTGCAGAAGCCCAATACCAGCATGAGCTGTGCTGGTTCCGTCTCAAAGTCAGCCTGTGACTCCCCTGGTGCAGATCCTGCCAGTGCCCTCCTTCAACATCATCAATGGTGGCAGCCACGCTGGCAATGCGTTGGCCATGCAGGTCAGCCTGTCTTCCGGTGATGCGTGACACTGCTGCCTCAGCCTGCAGCATGTGCCCACTCCCACTTGCTGCCCAGCTCCTGCATCTGAGCTGTGCTGAGGGTAACGATTTGTGTACAAGGGGTGGCTATTTCTGTGCTTGTCTGCTGAGTTCTTTGGGCGCAGAGAAGTTACAGCCCTCCAGTGTCAGCCAAGTCCTCACGCAAGGCACTCAGCTCAACACAAGTGCTGGTCTGGCTGCTGCTGCATGAGGCATGCCGTGGCTGCTTCCACAGCCTGCGCTGTGGCTTATTCGACCACTGGCAGCTTCCAGCAGCCGGCCATCAGAGATCATGATCTTGCTCATGGGCACTCAGCGCTTCATACAGGCCGTTGTCTCCAGCAGCGCTGTTGCCACAGATCCTGTATGTGGGCAACAAGACCTCTATGCAGACATGTCATGCTTGCTGCATGCAGGGCTGGTTCAAGCAACATACATGTGATGCCTGCAGGAGTTCATGATCCTGCCTGTGGGCGCAGAGAGCTTCACGCAGGCCATGCAGATGGGGACAGAGGTGTACCACAACCTGAAGGGCCTGATTAAGAAGAAGTACGGCCAGGATGCCATCAACGTGGGAGATGAGGGCGGGTTTGCCCCCAACGTGGGCAGCGCTGAGGAGGCTCTGGAGCTGATCAACGATGCCATTGCTGTGAGTGTTATGCAATTGCTGTATATGGCTCATGGCCAGGGACACAAGCTGTGCGAGTTTGCTGTCATGACTCCAGAAGAGTGTTATGCTGGGGGCAGATGCTGATAAGACCTTGCTGCCCTGACACGACGCCGCCTCCCTACCTGCAGAGGCATCAGATACTGCAGACAAGTGTCAACAGTAATGGTGACCTGCCTGCAGAAAGCTGGGTACAAGGACCAGGTGAAGATTGGCATGGACGTGGCTGCCAGCGAGTTCTTGGAGGACAAGAAATACAACCTGGACTTCAAGGCCAAGGAACCCAACCCAGCCCACCTTAAGACAGGGTGAGCAGGGCAGGAGGGGCAGGGCAGGGTATGGGCGGCAGACTGGAGGTTGTGTGCCTGGATTGCTGAGGCCAAGGACTCTCACGCAGCTCACGCCAGGACTGGGTGACCAGAGATTGATGCTCAGGACAGGGGATGGGGATGGCAGCGTGGACTGTGAATGTTCATGGACACCATGCCAAGGGGTTGTATGCCAGCTTCTCAGGTTGGGTTAGTCATTGCAGTTGCTTGCTGCGCCCTGCTGGCTGCACTGTCTGGAGCAGAGGACCCAACCTGCACTTGATGAGTTTCCTGCAGAACAGACTGACTTTCGGTCAACAGTGTCACAGCATGTGTCGTTCTTGTTGTCAAAAGCGCGCGCTACTTACCACTGCCGGGGCTGCCTTGCAGGGCAGAGATGCTGGAGATGTACAGTGGCTTCTGCAAGCAGTACCCCATCATCACCATTGAGGACCCCTTTGACCAGGACGACTGGGACAACACCGCCGCCCTGACACAAGAGGGCGTCTGCCAGGTCAGCGGTTGATTGACAACTGGGTTGCATCAAACTCACCACGAAGTTGAGTCTCCGCGACTTCTGTTCGTCCTCATCTCTGATGATGGACAACTGATGACGGCCCGCAGGGGTTGTTGTCAGGCTGTGCTCTATCCTGCAGTGAGCCTATGATCGGGGCAGCGTTGGCACCTGCCAGGTCAGCAGGCCTGCCCAAGGGGATGCTGTCAGGCTGTGCTCTACTCTGCTTGGAGCCTGTGCTCAGGGACAACGCTGGCCCTGCCATGAGGGCGTCTGTCAGGCCAGCCCAGGCAGGCAGCAGGGCTTGTTGTGCTGTCCTGTGCCTGAGATTTGAGATGTGGCGCCTGCCTTTCACCAAACAAGAGGGCTTCTGCCAGGCTGCTGGACTGCGGGAGTCTCAACGGCTCGGGTGGTAGGCCACTTGACCATCAGGCCCTTACAATCCGCTGGGCACTGGAGGTGTCACGGAGTGAAAGACACTTACACTTAAAGGCTATGGGCAGATACTCCAGCAGCCACACCCCCTTTCCCTCTCAGCTTGCGCTGGCACTGGAGGTTGCCCTGTCTGGAAAACAGTCAAGAGCAGGCTGCTGCCTGACTGCTACGCTGCTGCGCAGCCAAAGTGACATCCCTGGGTGCTTCACATGTGTGGCGTCATGGCTGCAGAGCAGACGGAAGACATCCCCTACTCTTTGCCCACCACCCTCTCTGTAGCCTTGAGTGTTTGAGTGCCTAATGCCTGACTTTCATGGATGGCCTCTGTTGCTGCAAAGCCGAGGGCCCACAACATGTTGCCTGCGTCCTCGCCTCAGCGTCCAGTGCCAGAATGCTGTCTTGGCTGTGTGTGCTGCAGGTGGTGGGTGACGACCTGCTGGTAACCAATCCCAAGCGTGTGCAGCAGGCCATTGAGAAGAAGGCCTGCAATGCCCTTCTGCTCAAGGTCAACCAGATTGGCTCAGTGACTGAGTCCATTCAGGCTGTCAAGATGGCCAAGGTCAGCCTCGGGTTGGCTGTTTCTGTGCCTGCTGTGCTCCTGGTGGCACCAGGATGTTGAGGTATTGTGCCATCTGGTCTGCTTGCTCATACCAGGCTGTCAGAGTTGCCATAACCGGCCTGTCAGTTCTCCTTCTTAGCTCATGTTTCGCGATCTTTCAGATGATCAGGGACTGCTCTGCTCTGGCAGTCTGATGTCACAAGGTGACCCTGTGCATTCCAGTTGCTAACGGTGCAAAATCACGTGCTGCAGGCAGCACAGCATTGGCACCTTGTGTAGGGTGTACCTAAGTGGGCATGCTGCTGACTGCACCTTGGCCAAGCTGCTGCCATAATTTGCTGGTTCCTCTCCCCAGCATCCTTTGACTTGTGTCCTGGCACTTTCTATGCTCTTGCCTGCTGCCATGCCTCCCTGCACCGGTTGTGCTCTGCTCCCCCTCAGCACATTGCTTGAGCTTGGGCATCTCTGCTGCAGGACACTGCATGCTTGCGCATACAATGGGCTAGGCTCATTCTGCCCAGCAATATGAAGGCACACTTTCCTGTTCAACACTCCCACCTGCTGTAGAAGGCTAGGTGGGACATCATGTTGGCCACTAAGATGACTAGTCTTGTTTTGCTTTGCAGTGACCTGCTGCAGGAGGCTGAGTGGGGCGTGATGGCCAGCCACAACACCAACTACTGCTCTCTGCCCTGCTTAGCATCCTGTACTCAAGAGTTCGTGCACCTGCTGCAGGAGGCTGGGTGGGGTGTGATGGCCAGCCACAGAAGTGGCGAGACTGAGGACGCCTTCATTGCTGACCTGGCTGTGGGCCTGGCCACCGGACAAATCAAGACAGGCGCACCATGCAGGTGCACCTTTCATGACAGCGCACCTTGCCTGAGTTTGCTCCTGCTGCACCTGTCGGCCATGGGGACTTTGCATGCACAGCTGCTTGTGCACTTGGCACAGGCGTTTGTGCTGGCCAGCCTATGGCATGAACTGTGCCCCTTGTGGCCACCCCACCTATCTCTCGACTTGACGTCACAGCAATGCGCGAGCATTATGGCAGTGGCTTTCAGCTGGGACCTCATGGTCAGCATCATGTTTACCATGCTTGCCTTTTCATGCCTGCTGTGACAAAGACTGACCCAGCTAAGCAAGTGGCGAGAAGCTTGCAAGTCTGTGACCCTGCTATGTGACTTGCGGTGCTTGCTGCTCTTTGCTTGCCTATGCTGCCAATGCATTGGAACACTACTTGTTGCTGCGCATCCCCAGTCTGCAGCCTGGACAGCCCAGTCAGGTAAATGCACATTTTTAGCCATTTCTGCTTGACACAGTCACGAACTTTTTGATCAGAGTGCCTGGCCATGTTTGGATTGCTTGTGTACTTGAGGCTTGCCCCAGGTGGCTTGTGCCCAGTGCACTGCAGCTCGGAGCATCTTGTCAAGTGCAGACGGTCTGTGGTCCGGTAGCTTGTTCTCAATGGAGAGAGCTCCCCTACACTGTAGGTCGGAGCGCCTGGCCAAGTACAACCAGCTGCTGCGCATTGAGGAGGAGCTGGGCAATGCCACCTACGCAGGCGAGAACTGGAGGCACATCAGCTGGAGGTGAAAGTCTTCATAAAAGCGTGTCATGCTTTTGAGTGCAAGAGCGTGAATCAGCATCTTTCAAGAGTGAACAGCAGCAGTCATGACCTGACACAGATACCAGCACACTCAGTCATCTGTAAGCAAAACAGCGGCAGGCGTGATTATTGTTCAGCACCATCAGGGGGGCGGGGAATTCCGGTGCTGTGGGGGCAACACTAAAACCGTACTTTATTGTCTCTTCAGCTGCCGCTCGTACAAAACCTTTGACAGCACTGCCCCGGCAATGCTGCAAAGAGTGACCACAACTCCAATGATAAGTGCTATATTTGCCTCAGTTGGGGACTGCTTCTGCAGTGCAGCTACTGGAAGTGAGAGATCAGTGAGGGCCGGGGGTGGCAGCAACATCATGTTGCTGAGCAACAGCTGTAATCAGAAGCCCAGCACCAGGCAGGGACAGCTGATACTGCAGACAGGCAGTCTGACCTGGAATAGGGCAAAGGCTGGTTGCCCTGCAGGCCAGATACTTTCTGCCCACATGCTGTCTGGTGGCCAGCCATACTCCCGCTCCCAGGAGTCCGCTGCATCAGTGACATTCCATCTGAAGTCTGTGGGGTCCCCTTTGCAGTCCTGCACAGCACAGAAGTTTGCTTATACTTGTGCTCAGGGGACTTCCTGCTGGACAGCAAAGAATCCTGACACTGCCTGGCAAGGTCTGTCACAACCCTGCTCACCTGGCACTCAAACTTTGTGGAGTAGGAGGGTACGTACTTCACAGTGGCTTGATGACACCTGAGCTGGCCCTGAGCGCCTGTTGCAACACATGTCTGGCCCATGGGGCAAGGGTCTGAGGAGAAGTCGCACTTTGGGGCATCTGCAGGAAGGGTGGACACATGGGCCGGACAGTGCCAAGACAGATGGGAACGCACTGTGTTGGACTTGTCGCTCAACGTTACATGGAAGCAGCGCCCTGAACTTCAGTGCAGCTGTCTATCTGAACCCAGGCTGCAGAGCCTGTCTCAGCTTGAAGCTTTGAAAGGCGGCTGACTGGCCACAGATGCCTTATTTGGAGTTTGCAGCAACACCTCGACCTTTGTCAAGACATGGTCTGACCTGGACTGGCCAGCCTACAGTGACTGCCAGCAGGCCCCAAAGAAAGCAAGCCTGTGCATCTGTTGCCCCCAGCTGCTGCTGAGCACCCCACATTTCAGCCTTGGGTCACCTTTACCTGCCCCAGCTGAAGTGACCCACCTGGACTGGCCACGCCTGTAAAATTGGCCAGGAGGCCCCAGATGAAGCGCGCTGTGCTGCTCTTGCCCTCTGGCTGCTGCGAGTGCTCGCTGAGCGTCCTCAGGTCGCCGATGTAGTGGGCCACAGCGTCGCCCTGGGTTGGACCGACCAGACGCTGTGCCAGTGGGCACTGCAGGCCCGGCAGTGGCTGCAGCAGGCAGGCAGCCAGCTGTGCCACTTGAGAGCGCACAACTCCCGTGTCCACCTGCAGCGAGGCATTCAGGGCATGCAGACACTGCAGGCCTGGCTATGGCTGCAGCGCGGTGTGCTATTCAAGGGCTCTTGTGTGCGCCTGTGGCGTGTCAGGAAGAGCTGCTCACATTGTGAAAGTGTTGCCTGGCGCCCCACCCGGCGGGCACCTGGAGCAGAAGGCTGCACCCTTATGCAGAAGGCATGACAGACCGCTTATGGAGTCACTCTGCATGGCTGGCCCAAAAAGCCTGGCTTGAACAGCCTGCAGCCCTCAAGGCATGACCAACATGCCAGCATTGTTGATCAGATCAGCAACAGCCACCCACCTGCAGCAGAGTGCTGCCATTGCATGCATGACAGTGGTGCAAGCACAGCTGTTGAGCCTCAGTGTCTGCCAGGCTCATTTCCCTCTGAGAAGCTGCAATCAAGCATCACCAAAACCCACCACTTGAACAGCCACAGGATGCCGCACACCTTGACAGGAGCACAGCCATCTACTGCAGCCGGCTGGTGCAATGCACATGCCAGCAGCACAGCTGCGGTCGACTGAGAGCATAGGCTCGCATCTAGATGGTTTTTGGTCGGCTGGAAGAGCAGGTCGCACTGTCCGCCAGGCCTGCGCCCTCTGCTGCCCTCAAGCAACACCCAAAGCCAGCAGCTGATCAGCAGCAGGCAGCCACACACCTTCAGAGGGGCACTGCCATCTGCTGCAGCAAGCTGGTGGAGCGCTCGTGCCAGCAGCACTGCTGCAGCCGCCAGAGAGTCCAGGTTCACATTGGCAATGGTGTCCTGCTCGCTTTCAAAGAAGGGGTTGCTGAACTGGGCATCATAGTCGGCCAGGACTGCTCCCGCCAGGCTGGGCTTCATGCGAAGGAAGGAGGAGAGTGAGGCTGGCGGGATGCCAGGCGTGCTGCTGGACGGCAGCTGCACTGTGGCCTGCAGTCACAGGGCAGCCAAGGGGTGCTCACAGGAAGTGGAGGAGCCACTCCTTAGCCTGCAATCAGCTTAATTGCTGACTTCTTACCCCACAGCAGCTGCACCATGGCCTGCAATCACAGGACCGCCAGTGGGTGTTGGAGTGGTTGAGCTGTGGCCTGCTGGCAAGTGACAGCCTTTCACTAGCTCCTGCAATGTGGCCAGCAGTCAGCTGGAAGCCGGACGTGCTATTATGCAGCAGTTGCATGATGGCCTGCATGCACAGGGCAGCCTGGGGGGTGCACTCCTTCTGGAGGGAGCTGCACTGTGGGCTGCAGGCAGATGAGGGCCAGACCCAGCCAGTCATGTCTTTAGATGGCATCCGCATCAAGATCGACAGTCTGCTGGGCGGCATTGCTACCCGCTGGTGCCAGGTGTGGAACATGCAGCATGCTGGGCCCCATGCCTACAGACTGACATCCTGCAGGTCGGTGCTGCCTGCTGCAGCATCTGCACTGTCTGTGAGCTGTCTGCGCAGCCGCACCTCCTCTTTGCAAAGAACAGCGCATGATACCCTGGCTGCCAGCAGGATGTCGAGGACACAGGTGTCTTGGCCCCTTCATGCTAGTCACAAGGGCGGGTGCACACACAGAGCTGACTCAATGCAGGCGCATTTGTGATCCGCCCACCTGCAGTTCGCTTGGGCTGGCCTGTGCCGCCTGCTGCAGCGCCTGCACAATCTGTGAGTTGTTTGCGCTGCCACTCCTCTCTGTGTGCGCAAAGAAGCGCATGACGCCCGGGTCGCCAGTGCGCTGCGCTAGTCCCACCTGCCCCAGCTCAACGACCTGCACATCACAGGCGCATGGCTGCAGTCGGCCCTTCATGTTACCTGCAAATCACAACCCTGCCCTGCCGTCATGCTGCTCCATTGCAATGACCCACACATCACAGCAAAGAGACACAGGTTTTAGAACCAGCTTTTAGTGACATCAGATGTTCCACGTGTGTCCCCTGCCATCACGCTGCTCAATCCCAGACCGGCCCAGTACAGGTGACAAGAGGTGTGGTCAGGGACGAGTCCCTTTCACAAACCTGCCCTGCTATTTCTTGTTTTCCACTTGATGATCTGCACCGGATGCCGGCCATGCAGAAGTAGGCAAATTCTGTGAGATCTAGTCCAGTTGCAGCCCCTCAGTTTGAGTGCCATGCATCTCCCCTCCAGGCAAGGTTCCCCATGCAACCCATCGCCAAACCAAAACACGCATACCCCCCGTCAGCCTGCCAGCCATTCAGCAGGCAGCAATCTCCCCTGTCTGCAGCTCCTCAGGAACTTGAATCGTGAGCGCCATGCATCCCTTCACCAGGCGAGGGGACCCGCTGCAACTTCAGGCTGATCCTGAACACTACTGCTGCCCAAGAGCCTGCTGACCATGCAGCACCAGGGCTCACCTGTAAGATCTGCTCCAGCTGCAGCCCCTCGGTTGAGTCCTGAGCACCGGCCATCTCCCAGAGCAGGCGCCGTGACCCCATGTAGTCCCATGTCTCGCCCGCCAGGGCCGCTAGCACCACCTGCCGCCTGTAGCCTGCTGTCAGAGCAGTGTTGTTGCCCAGCACCTGGGCTGCCACCAGCAGAGCAATCAGGGACCCCATGGCCGACTCTGCGCCCTGCAGGCAGGCAGGGTGGCTGCTGAGCCTTGCTTCCCAGCACCTGGGCCGCCACCATCACATCAATCAGCCCCTCCGCCCCACTCAGCAATCTGTACAAAGGCAGGGCACTCATGAAGCCTCCTGAAAGCTCAGCACTTGAGCTGCCACCTGCAGAGCAATTGGAGCCTATGTGGCCCACTCTGCGTCTTACAGGCAGGCAGGGAACCACTTGAGTGTTTGGAACAGTGGCTGGCAAAGTCCTGCCAAGCTGGGGTTTGCGACTGACTCTCAAGCATATCTCAACTGCGACTGCAAGGCAGCATATGGGACAGGAGGCAGCCATGCTTGATAGTGACTGCTGAAATGGTACCACACAAAGATGCAGTCAGAAGCCACACACAGTGCGGCACTGCTCAGAAGGCGAGCAGGCAGGGCATGCTGACCGCCTTGAGGTGCTGACTGAGAAGCAACAGCATCCAGCAGGGCAGCACAGAGTGCACCAGCCTGGCTCTCAGGCACCTGTCAAGCTGCGCACAGCCAGAAATGCTCCGCATGATGAGCTCATCCTGTTTTCTCTCAAACTCCTGCCCTGCTTGTCAGGAGCATACCAGAACATGTGCGGAGCAAGCCCATAAAGCATGACATCCTGCTGGGAGCTTGCCCTGCCAAGCACAACAGCTGTGACGGAACCATGTACCCAAGCACCTGGCACCTGATGCCACTGGCCCAAACACAATTTTGACCCAGGCATACGCCATGACCTGTTCAGTCCCACAACAACCTAATGATTATTGGTGAATGCTGGCATCAGCGCCGTACTGGCTTGTTGCAGGACAAGGCTGTGTGCGGGCATCAGGATCAGCCTGGCAGGTGCAAAGCTCTCCGGCAGATGTTGTCATACAATTGGCAGCCAGCGAGCCAGCATGGCATGTGTAGGACGCGCTGTTTGGCACCAGCAGGCTCAGCGCAGCCCTGCTGTTTCCAGCCTGGCCACAGAGTGCACTGTACGCACCCTGGTCTTGCTGCAAGGACAGGCTGCGCCGTCAATGGGCCCAGCGCCAGCACCATTGCCGTGACAGGCAGCCCAGCCTGAGCCTGCAGCAGGGGCACCGATGCCCATATGCAGTGCGCCCCCAGGCTCAGGCAGGTCTGGCTCTAGATGCGGGCAGAGGGGATGTCTGTGCCCCCACATGGCAGTCTCCAGCCAGCAATGCTGTGCATTGTGCTCACCACAGCCTTGCTGCGGAAGAAGGCTGCGCTGTCGATGGGCGCCAGCGCCAACACAACCTGCTTGGAAGGTGCTCCAGCCCGCAGCGGGGGCACTGCTGCCCACACGCTGTGGGCTCCCAGTGGCAAGCAGGTCTGACTCAGAATGCAGGCAGAGGAGTTTCCGACGCCCCACATGGCGCTCTCCAGCCGGGCATGGTGCACTGCCCCTTTGAAGGCCTGCCTCGCATTCTGCTGAGCGCGTGTTTGCGCGTCGTTGGCTGCAGCGCTGCCCAGCAGCATGACTGGAACGTCCAGCTCCAGGCGTGCCACAGCAGAGCCGGCAGGGTTCCACTGGTAGCCCGGCTGGGGGTCTGGTGCATACTGCCACGCTGGGTTGGTGGCTGCTGACGACTCCTGGCTTGGCTGAGTGCCTGCAATGCAATGCACCTTGGCTCTATCTGGGCCATGAAAGATGTGCATCACATGTGGCAACTTTGCATGTGGTAATGCAGTCTTGCAGCAGCTGTGCAAAGCAAGAGTTCTGGTTGGCATTGTTAGTATGTGACCAGGACAGGCCGGCTGATGTTGCTCCCTCTGACAGCAAGTCAAGCTAGCTGGTTTGGATGCTGATGGCATGCAGCCCTGGCTCAGCACACACCTCTGCAGTAGGGTACTGCGTCAGGCCAGCCGTGCACAAGTGCCCAGCGTGACTCGCTAGAGCATCGGTGCCTGTGCCGCAAGCTGACCTGTTGTGGCGTCCACCAGCACACCCTTGACATGCCTCTGCAGCTCTGCACTGCCAGCCAGGCGGGTCAGGAATGTGTCCCTGCCATTGGCACCAATCAACACGATGCTGTCTTCTGTCACGTCAGTGCCTGAGCTGTTCAGCTTGCGCACAGGAGCCTCAATTGCCCCAACGCTTGCGCATCCAACAGCCCCATTAGAGGACAGCAGCCTGAAGCAGGCGTCTGCATCTGTGGTCTGCTGCCTCATGCGTGCCATGAGGTCCTTCTTGCTCATGGCCATGGGGGCAGCTGCCTGGGCTGTCTGGCTCAACACCATCATGATGAGCAGATGACCCCTCCATGAAAGGCTTGGCATGATCTAATCACCTTGACACCTTTGACCTGTACTCCAATGCCCACATCCTGACTGTGGCGCCCAGGCCCTCAACAACAACGCTGCTGATCACTCGATGTGTCCAGATGCTTTGCAGATGGCAAGGGCAACCCTCTAGTGCATCAGCATGGACCCGTTTGCACGATGCTGCTGCAAGGCAGGCCTCACCCCTGATCAGGGAAAGTGGGCGCTGCTGGCGGGCAGCATCATCTTCCCGTTGGCCTACCTTTCACTGAAAGATGGCAACCAAAAGCAGTCCCCATCGCGCAACATCAATAGCTTCTTCAGAGACCCCAATGTGGCTGCAGCAGCCCCACAAAGCAGCACTGGTAAGACCAGCGGTTCCAGCTTCAACAGTTTTCTCAGAACAGCGCCTGCCCCTGCGAAGAGGGATGCCACAAGTTTTGGCGCCTTCCTCAAAGGCAGTGCAGGGCAGCAGCTGCCCAGCGAGCCAAGCCAGGGGGACTCAGCAGTGAAGGTGGGAACCCTGGTGGCATCTGGGTCTGGCAGAGACATCCAGGCAGCAGCAGCCTCTCAATGTTGCACGTTTCCCAATCCCCCTCGAAACCCACATGCATCACCTTACTCTGCCTGCCCAGTGGCCTGTGGCTGCCTTGCCTAGTCTGTCAACAGGATGACCTGCGTTTGCCCCAGCCAGTGCAGGTTGCTTGATGCCTGAGCAGACCAACAGTGCTGAGGGGTCATCTGGCTGCTCACTGTGCCTGTTTATGCAGTGCAGGTGCCAGAAGGCCCTGGTCCCAACCAGGCAGTTGTAACGGTGCTGTTTGGCACAGAGTATGGCTTCTCAAAGGAGGTGGCGGAGCGCTTGTGCTCAGAGCTGGGACGCCTGGATCACGGGCTCTACTGGTGCGAAGGGTCTTCCCTCAGATCAGCAACAAAGCAGCTTTTGTGTGGGGCAGGAGAAAAAGAGAGACAGTGGGCACTGCAGCTGTGATTGCGGACTGCTGTGCTCTGAGCTGCGGAATTTGTGCAGAGGGAAAAGTGATGTGTGATGCAGCTTCTGTCGGTGCAGCTGCTTACTGCAGATTCATGCAACACACCATCCTAAATGAGCTGGCCCCTGCTTCGACACTCTGCTCACATAGAGCACGTCCACATGTTGTTTGCCACTGCAAAACAGAGTCTCACGTCTGCTTGCCAATCTGACATGCTTGCTTCCATTCAGGACATGGCCCAGCCCACTTCTGCTCTGCTAGAATGCGCTACATACATCATTGCTTTGCTGATTCCAGGTCCGACATGGCAGACAGGGCAGTCTGCTCTGAGGGGTGCGGCCTTGCTGGGGAGCAGCTTGCAGAAATCTGGAACTCAGCCGTACTCAGTATTGCTTGTGTGCCTGTGCCTCAGGCCCAAGCTGGTTGACATGGCGGACTGCCCCGAGGGGTGCGACCTAGCAGGGGAGCAGTTGGTGCTGGCGGCCTGCTCCACGCAGGGGGACGGGGTGGCTCCTTCAGAGGCGAGGGAGTTCTGCGACTGGCTGCAGAGCGTGGCAGCCCCAAAGCTGCAAGGGACAGCCTTTGCAGTGTGTGCTTTGGGCGACAGGTGGGCGTGCAGGCATGAGTCACAAACTGATTGTCTTGTTGACCTTGACGTGGGAGAGCACTGCTTGTGTGAGCTGTGGGTGACCGGGGGGGTGCACAGGTCTTCAGCCTGACCTGGTTGTGATGTCTGCTGCAGGCAGGAACAGCGATTTCAGTGTGGGCTCTAAGCAATGCCACGCCTTGCTGCTGTGATTTTTCTTGTCCTCCTGGGGGCCTGGGGCCAGCTGTTTCCACTGGGACTGCAAAGGCTCAAGGGTGCCACGAGCGGTGTGACTGAGCAACAGAGGACTCAAGATGTCAACCTGCTTTGCTCTGCACCACGGCATCCAGCAGGGCAGAGCTACTGGAGCCATTTTCTGCAGCTGCCACAGCTTACAGGAAGCTTTGTGATGGCTTTGCATCTCACACCGGTGGGCAGGGAGCAGCAGTGCACTATCAGCTGCTTTGCAAGATCAAATTTTTGGGGCTGGCTGAGGCAAAGAGGACCAGGCCCATTCTCTTGGGCTGCCATGGCAGCGCTGGCTAGATGAAGGACGAGTGTTACACAGCTTCATCTTGTGCAGGTCATACACCCACTTCTGTGCCTGTGGCAAGATGATGGACGCCCGTCTCGAGGAGCTAGGGGGCCGCCGACTTGCAGGTCAGGAACTGTTCATCCATGTGGGGCTAAAAACACTGCATGACCATGCGACTCAACACTCCCTGGACCTGCAGCTGCCTTTTTTAGGTGCAGCCCACAACATCTGAGGCCTTCCTGCTGCTTGTCAAGGCCGCAGGTGTGGCCCCAAGCCGACTCGGGGTTCCGGCTCTGTCATACAAGCACCTGCCAACCTGACAAGCACAGCGCCTGGTGTTTGACCTTGCTGGCCCCGTGCCTGCAGACCGAGTCGATGTGCACAGGGAGGACTGGCCGGCCATCGAGGCCTGGCTGGACACAGTGCTGAAGCAGGTGCCCGTCCTGAGCCTGCAGACAGTGGCAAGTCGTGGAGGTGGGCAAGGTTCTGTGCATCAGCGCAGTCTGCTGTGCATCAGCAGGCAGCCTGGTGTTTCATCCTACTTTGTGCATCTCGTTCATCTGCTTTGCAGCAAAGGGCCTCCACCTTGATAGGCTAAGCAGCACAAGTCCACCTGCAAGAGATGGACCGCCCAGGTTCTCTTACGGCCTGATTTTGCCAGCATTACTGCAGTCTGCTCTGAGGCAGCAGGCAGGAGAGGTGGGCATTCCTCTGAGCACTTTTGCAAGTTTCCCTGCTGTGCGGCTCCAAGCAGCCTGAGATTCTGCAAACATAAGCTGCAAACTCATGTGCAAGCTGGTTGCTGCCTGCGTATGGGGAGCTCAAGGCGTGGACGCAACTGCAAAAGCCCCAGCTGCCATGTATAGCCTGTGCAGAAGTAGCAGCAGGTCCTGTAGTGCCAGTGAGGCCAAGACCATGGCAGTTAAGAGTGCAGCAACTTCGAGGCAGGGATCACTGCCCAAGCTGTTCTCTGCAGTGCAACGGCAGCAGTAGGTCCTGTGGCTGTTAGTGAGGCCAATGCTCAGGCCTAGGGCAAGGACTGGCTGATACCAGCAGCTCTTGCTGTGCAACCTGTGGATTGCTGCCTGCACCTGGGCAGCTCTAAAATTTGCGCCCGCTGGCAAGCCCCCCGAGCCACAGCTCGTCCCAGCTGTGCTTGCTGCTTTTGCCAGTACGTCTCATCTGTGCAGGGGCACCAGCAGGCTCAGCTTCTGCTGGAGCACCGAAGCCCAAGGCGTGGGGCAAGAAGCGGCCGTTCCCAGCGGTGGTGGTGGCCCGTGAGGGCCTGTGCCACATCAGCAGCAAAGAGGACAAGGACACTGTGCGTGTGGAGCTGGACCTGGGGGCCTCGGGGTTGCGGTACACCCCTGGCGATGCTCTGGGGATCTACCCCACCAACTGCCCAGAGGTGGGAAGGCGTTGGACCCTGGATGGTGTCCTCGCCTGCAGCACTTGCGGGGCTTGCAGCTTTGCAAGGGCCCACCACTAGCAGCACTTGGGGCAGTAAACCCCAGTGGCTGCCTAGAGGTGTAGTTTGCGGGGGGGCTGAACCCAACGTGGTGAGATGGCCTGCAGCGCTCACAGGGGCCAGCTGTGTCGCAGCGGCATTGCCATGACTTGGGGTCATTCTGGGGGTCTGAGCCCACCAGCTGCGCTGAGTTGCCAGTACAAGGACATTCTGCATCTGTGTGTAGAACCCTGCTTGCAAGGCAGATGGCAATGGTCCAACCCAACTTCCATGCACACCGCTCTGGACCATACCAGCTGCTGCTCTGGGGCTGCTGTCACATTGCTGGAGGCCGGACCAACTTGTTCAATGCGCGGGCTGCTGCCAAGCTGCTGTTGCTGTTGGCTCAGCTGCTTCTTTGCATGGTCGCACAGCTGGCATATTGCACATGGCTGCTGAGGCTCCTGTGGGTGTACCTCTTGTGTTGATGTAGCCCTAGGACTTGCTGCTGCTACAGCGGGAGCCGTTGGAGGCCTGCTCTGCATGTCCCTGTCCAACGGAGTCACTTTCTGAGCTGGTCTGCAGTTGTCAAAGCGCTTGCAATGACATTGCAAGAGTAGGCTGTATCAGTGCATGCCTAACCCAAGGTGGGGGTTCCGGTCTGGGAGGTGGAATATGCCGCTGCTTGACTTGGTAAGTGGAGGCTGGCCACGTTATTGCAGGGCGAGCCCCAGGCATGGTACCAAGGACTCTGCAGTCATCCTGCTGCGGCACCACATCACTGATAGCCCTGCTGTTTGCCTATGTTGCAGGCTGTGGCCGAGCTGCTACAGATGCTTGGTGAGGATCCCAAGCAACCTGTGCCGGTGCCCAAGTGGCATGTGGCCAGCGACCAGAGTGCTGAAATCCAGCCAGCTACCACCATGCCACTAGAGCAGGCGCTCAGTCAGTGCTATGACCTCAGGTAGGGGAATGGCAGCATTCAGCGAGGTGATGGCCTTCTGGGACGAGCAGCACTTCAGAGCTGTGCTATGCTATCGTTATTTGCATTGAAGCTGGGCATCAGCCTTGCATGTTGCTAGTGTGAGTATGAGTGCTGGACCTCATCCTTGCATGCCCATGTTTGGCGCTGGTATCTCTCGCCAGTACTGCTGCACACTTTGAGTCTGCGCGGTGTGCCTTATCCCTCCACGTGCAATCTGCAACAAGGTGTCTCAACCATGGCCTGCTGCAAGCTGAGCGCAGCACCAGCTGCGCCTTCCACCTGGTGCATGCAGCTGCCCCAGCCTACCTCTGCAAACCATCTATTACACATCATGCCTGTGATCATGTCCATCACAAGCGTGGGCTGGTGTGCCAAGCCCCTCCTTCTGCAAACCATGCATGACACAGGCTGCGCATGGCCACTCTCTGCCATGGGTGCCTGCAACTAATTAAAGCCTGAGGGGGATTTGGGAAGCCCTGTCACTTCAGTGGTGCTGTATCTGACACCAGTGCTTGGACATTGTTGTGCATGGCATCTGCAGGTGTCCCAAGCCAGGGCTGCTCCAAGCTATGCGCGACATGGTGCCTGGACAGTTGTGCCCACCTTCTGGCGCCAGCAGCCAGGCCTCCACAGATGACCTGGAGGAAGGTCCCACCAAAGGTATCCATGCACTCTGGGTTCCAGGCCTGCCTGGCAACATGAGCGGGACTCAACCAGGCAGGCAGACAGTCACATGGATGTTTTAGGGCTGGGGACTGCTTCAGGGCTGTTTGGCTGCCATCTGCTCAAAGTGCAGGCAGTAGAACATCTAGGCACAGCCGGGCTCTTTGTGTACAGCCTCTGTGCGGCCATGCATTGGTGGTTGCTCCAGGAGAGCTGCGTAGCCGTCTAAGAGCGTAGCCTCTGGAGCACAGCTGGGAGCAATCTCCGTGGCCGCTTGTGTAGAGTGCCTTACCATGCTGTGCAAGCATTGCACAGTGACTGCAGACCAACATCATCTTAGCCAGGCAGACTTTGGGACCTTGTCGAGTGGTCTGAAAGACACTCTCTTGCTGTTTTGACAGAAGATTTGAGCCTCCCAAGCTCACAATCTCCCAGTCTGAGCCACCTTTCCTGAATGCAGGCCCCCTGTCCCCTATGGCAGGCCTCAGCAGCAGCACAGACAGCCTGAGCACTGCAACCAGTGCTGCTGCCACAGCGGCTGCCCCTGCTGGTGAGGTGCAGGCTCAGCAACTGCAGGCGGTGCTAGATGGCAATGTTGACGCCTGGCTAGAGGTGAGACTCAGATTCGGGGCTTGCCCTGCTCTTGCGCAACGAAGCCGCCAGGTGCATCAGCTGCAAAATTGTGCTAGTGGGCAATGCGGACGCCTGTCTGGGGGAGAGAGCCTCAGAAATTGTTGACTTGAAGATTGGAGCAGGTCCCTTCTGGCTGAGTCACGCCTTGCAGCAGAGACAAGTCTTGCGCAGCAGCATGTGCCGCATTGATGCTGGCACCAACCACTATCCGCCTGATCTTGATCAACTTGTGCTACTCTGGTCCTTTGCAACTGTGTAGCCTGGCACTGTGCGCTTGCAACAGGAGTACCAGCCCATGTTGCTTTGTTGGCCTTTGCGCTGTACCCCTGCATCTTGATGTGTCCAGCATCAAATGCCATTTACTGCTGCAGGAGCGCCACCTGATTGATGTCTTCCAGGCCTTCCCTGCGCTGCGTCTGCCCCTGACCCGCCTGCTGGTTCACCTGCGTCAGCTGCAGCCGCGCCTCTACAGCATCTCATCCTCCCAGCTGGAGAACCCTGCTCGCGTGCAGGTCAGTGTGTCACATTGGAGCTTACAGTCTGCGCCCGTCACCGTCAGCGCTGCTCTTTAGCATTTGCTCCTTTCAGCAGGAGGAGCCTGCTAATACACAATTGAGGACCTCATCTGGTTTTGCAAGTGCTCCATCCTGTCATAACTAAGCTGCAGGTGACCTGAGTCACTACCAGCAGATTATCAAGCAATGCCTGTCCACCTGCATCTGAATCTCAGATTTTGTAAATCTTTCTTAGCGCGCGTTGGAATGCAGGAGACACCACACTCAGTGACCTTAGTGCTGAGTACCAGATGGGCAACTGGCAACAATGCTGGACCCCCTGGCATGTGCTGCACCAGTGCTTCTGGCACCTTGTGCTGCCGGCTCTGGGTCTTGGCTGTGAGGGGTGTTTTCCCCATGTAGCACTTTGTCAGACCCACTTTGACAAGACGTTCCCCTGCAGGTCACAGTTGCTGTTGTGAGATACTGCAGCCTCGACCGCAGGCGTATCGGCGTGACCTCCACTCTTCTGGCGGAACGATTGCAGGTGGGGCAGCAGAGCATCAGAACACAGGGTCTTGCATCACCACCACAGGCCCTGCTTTGCATTGACAAAGGCCCAGCAGTGCAAAGCAGCCTGCTCATGCAGCGCAACTGCACCTTTTGTGTGCGCTGATGTACCACACTGTCAGTTCCTCAGGAGTAGCTGCTCCCAGTTCTTGACCTCATGCATCTGGTCTGCAGGTTGGCCACAAGGTGCCCGTGTACATCCACAAGAACCCTGACTTCCGCCTGCCGCCGTCTCGCTCCTGTCCCATCATCATGGTGGGCCCTGGCACAGGGCTGGCTCCCTTCAGGTACGCTCCTGAATTGCCACGTGTCCATGCTTGCTTGCGGCAAAGTCTGCTGCTGCTGTGAGGCCACCTGCGCTGCGCTAGGACCAACCACCAAGTGCTATAGGGACGTTCATGTCTCAGCTGTTGTCCCGTCTGCTGAGTCAGACCATCCAGGAGGACGACTGCTGCACTACTTGTGGCTGCATGCCATGCCTGTGCAAGGTCCACCTTCTGAGCCCCTGCTGTCCAGTTGCTTTGAGATCGTTTGATGTGTCCCAGCATGCTCCCCTGCAGGGCTTTTATTCAGGAGCGTTTACTGCAGCCTGCTGGCCCTGAGGAGCAGCCTGGGGAGGCTGTGCTGTACTTTGGGTGTCGCCACAGCGACCAGGACTTCCTGTACGCTCAGCAGCTTACAGGCTGGGCGGAGCAGGGGGTGCTGACGCTGTTCACTGCCTTCTCGCGGCAGCAGAGTCACAAGGTCTATGTTCAGGACAGGCTGGCTGAGTCAGCTGCCCTGGTGTCGCGCTTGTTGTTGCAGCAGGGCGCTCACTTTTACATATGCGGCGACGCTGCCCACATGGCGGGCTCTGTGGAACATGCTCTGCTGAGCATCTTGCAGCAGAGTTGCAATGGCAGCTTGCAGCAAGCTCGGGACTACCTTGACCAACTTGAGAAACAAGGCAGATACCAGAAGGATGTCTGGTTCTGAATCAGCTTTGGCGCAAAAAGCATTGTGAGACTCCATTCTTTCAGAGAATGCAACACTGAGTGATGAACTCCCCTTTCCTGTGAGGACAAAATAGCCGAAGAGTTTGATATCACTTCATTTTTTTGTTGCTTGGCAGCCCTTACATGAGAGTTGAGGATACATGCGTACTTGTGCAGTGATAATACTGCAACTAAAGGCATATAACTCAAGAGTCACTGCAATGCTGCACAAACCAGCTGTTGACATCCAAGCTTGTGCTTGCCAACTTGCAGACTGACACTCTGCCAATATAGGCTACGAACTTGAGTGTAAAGTGGTTGGCTGCCTGCGTATGGGCAGCTCATGGCTTTGCAAAGCCATAGCCAAAGCTGTAAAGCCTCCTGTGCTTAGCCTCTGCAGCTGCATATGTACAGTTGTCCTCCTTGCTGCTGATGTTACATAGGCCCCCACAGGCCATGGCACCACTCTTTCTGGGAACGGCTGCTTCTTGCCCCACACCTTGGGCTTGCAAGGGTGCTGTGGCAGGCAAAGAGCCTGCAGGTACCTCTGCACAGACAGAACGTCACGTCAAAATGATCAGCCGGAACAGCTGGGGTGAGCTGCGGCTTGTACCACAACTTGGAATTGGGCCTGCCAGTGGCCGCACATTCTTGACCTGCCCAAACCCAGGCAGCAAGTAGAAATTTGCACAGCGCAACTGCTGAAGAAAGCCAGCTCTTGCCCTAGGCCTAAGCATTAGCCTCACTGGCAGCCACAAGACCTGGTGTTGCCTCTGCACTACTGCAGAGAACAGCTTTGGCAGTGATCACTGCCTTGATATTGCTGCAATGTCAAGTGCTACAATCTTGGCATCACTGGCAGCTGCAAGACCTGCTGAGACTTCAGATGGTCGACAAAACAGGGGCCTAGGACTGCCAAGAAGGCTGGCATGGCTGCTTGAAGGTGCCACTGCCTGCCAGTACAAAGCTGGTGGTTGCACCCTGAACTATGGAGCTTGTCACTAGCGACCTAGATGGCCACGCAGTCTGACAAGAACCTCACAGGGCTGGCTAAATGCTGTGCAGCTCGTGCATAAGGTACCATAGGTCCCGCTGGTGCTGTCCAGGGCGCAGCCATCAGATGTCCAGCGGATCAGCTTGGCACAGTCACCCTCAATAGATCTGCCATTGTCTTTAAACCTGCAGAGCAACAAGCACCGCTTATAAGCCTAACTAGGCTTTGCGACATTGCCTGCGCCAGACTAGCTAGGCCTTCTGCTGTGGTGGCAAGGCAAATGCAGGCATATGTTGTCATTGTCCCCGTCCTTGCAGGCACGCCAGCAAGGGCAACTTCTGCTTTGTGCAGCGCTGCATGCATGTGGATGCAGTCAGCCTGTCTGTTGCGCTGCCAGATAACTGCACTATGCTGCGGTTGTTGTCCCCAGACGTGTAGGCAGGCCGACATGGCACTGTACAATCAGTGCAGCGCATGGGTTGTTATCATCCCAGAGCTACAGGCCAGCTGAAGCTTCCACAACACAGGCAAAGGCAATGCTGTCTCCTCGGGGCTTGGACATGCTGGATATCTTTCATCCATCATGCAGGGGACATGTGTTCAGGTCGGCCTAAAGCGTGCAATGCCACTGTTGCTAGATGGCTGTTCACCAACAACATAGGTCAGGGTGGGGCAGCACAGGGTTGTTGCAACACAGCCCTGCAATCCTGGCATGTGCCAGGCAATTTGCGCACACATGCCCTGTGGCTAGCTTGATCACTGGTGCACATATTGCATGCTGACCTGTCGCAACGTCGACCACACCCCTGACAGGCCTCAGCAGCTCTGCACTGGCGGCTAGGCAGGCCAGCGACATCTGGTGTCATCAGCTTCAATCAGCACAGTGCTGTATTCTGTCATGTCTTGGCCAGAGCTGTTCAATGTGCGCTCTGTGCCTCCATTGCCACATTGCTTTCGCCTCCACCAGCTCTGTCGGAGTGCAGAAGCCTGAAGCAGGTGTCTGCAGTTGTGGTTTGCTGCCTTAAGAGGTGCCTCATGCAAGGGCAATGCAAACTCTGTTTGGCTCGCATACTGGCAAGGGCAGCAGTTGTCCCCGCTCAATGCTCCCCATGCAGGGCCATAAGCGTGGCCAACTGCTGTGCTGCTGAGGCATTGTCCACGGCGCAGATACAAGCCAGTGCAGCAATGCCTACCTAGTTGGACCAGTGAACATGCCAACTCAGCGCCTTAAACAAACCACCCATCTGATTCACATGGGGCAGACTGACACCCACAGCTCATGTAAATGGCCTTCAGCCTGACTTGGCAATAAGTGACTGCTGCAGCCAGATGAATGCCATGAAGTGCATCTGTCACCTCAGTCAGTGACCATCAGCAGATGCATTCTCTCAAATGACACTTGCTTTCTTACCAACATTAGCTGCACCAAGATCGAAGTCGTCCCAATCCCTGCCAGACCCACTCCCCTTACGATCCGTGACAGACCTCAAGATGTCCTTGTTCCGCCTCTACTTGCGAACGCAAGCACAAGCATCCAGATGCCTGCTAAAGCAGCCAGATGCCTGCCACTCCCGTTTCAGCAATCTTTCATCAACTCCCACCATGCAGCTGGTCATCAAAGCACATGTAGGGGCTGCAGAGACGACAGTCAACCTCGATGTTCACAGCAGTGATACAGTTGAGAGTGTAAATGCACAGATCCAGGAGAAAGCAGGTGAGCATTGCGTTGAGCCATCTAAGCCGTGTGACTCTAGCATATGGCTCCTCATGGTCTGTGTTGCTGCAGGGTATTCTGCTGATGAACAATTTCTTGTGTTGGGCGTGCGGCTGGAGAACGGACACACATTGGCAGACTACAACATCAAGCCAGAGACAGTGCTTCACATGAGGCTGAAGCCTCAACAAGCCCCTGCCACTTGAGTGCCCCAACGATGCGGCCGCAAGTGACCACGTAAATGAATGTTGGGCTGTGTGATGGCAGCCCCAACTGAAGCTATAGCTGGAGCTGAAACAATAGAGAAGTTGAATCCATCTGAAGTATTACCAAGATGGACCTGTAGCGTGAAGCAATACTGGATGCAGCTCAACACAAGCCAGGGGCTTGGGGCAAGTGAAGAGCAATCAAAGCAGGCCAGACCTCAAGGGAGTAGGAGGGCTGGTAGGAGTGTAGCGCTGGTGGTAGCGCTGGCTGATAGCTGTGCTGTACTGGCTGGTATTGCTTGTATGATAGAAGGATGATGGTCGGGGACCTGGTTAGAGGTGAATGTCTGAAGCTCTGGTGAATCCCAGGAACTCCAGAAGTGTGAAGTGATGCCCCTTTATAGGGCATTTGCTGATGCAGCGATCTGAACTTCAAGATTGGGAAGCCCCCTTGCAGCGTGTGATTCAGCCAAGAAAGTTTGAATTAGCAGCTCTTAATAATGGAGCGCCCTACAGTGCTACAGAATCTCCCCTCTCAGCAAAGCTGACAAGCGGGATAAAGACATGTTGCCTCCAGAGAGAGGAAAAAAACACAGTTCAGGGTGAACTTGCACTCTGAGATAACCAGGTGGCCGCAATCTGTGTGCAAAACTTGGCCGGAAGCGTGAAGCTTCTAGCATGCCCAGTGCTACACACAAGTGATGCTGCTGGACCGTGTCTACGCAAAGAGTGAGTGGTCATTGTGCACAAATGAGCTTCTCCTCATGCTCCACAGGTATTAAGCTGTGGTGGGCGCAGCACTTGGGTTGGCAAGGTACTGGCGGTGGGCACTACCCATGGCAATGGCAGGAATTGTTTCATGACGCCAAAACGAAAGACAGTACCATGCTGACCGAAACCAGCAGGTCTGAGCCATGCATCTTGGCTCTTACTTAGGGGCGCATAGGCTTGGCCCCCAGAGTCCGCCAGTACTTCATGATGACATCGCCAGCATGGGAGGTTGCTCTGTGGCTCCCAGGTGTCAAAGGAGGCGTCATACCCCTTCCACCTGACAAGGAACTCAAGAGATTTCTTGCATGAATTGTGCTGCAGCAAAATGCTGTCAACCTCAATCTCCTCACTCTCATCAATCATCATGATTGTGGGGGGCGGCTATGAGCGGTCGCTAGCCTTGAAAGGCTTGCAATGACACGTGCATCGCTGGGTGAATGCGCATGTGTGGTGGCAAGGCAAGGCGATAGGCATGCTTGCCTATGACGGCCGTCACAGTAAATGAACCGACGTAGCGGGGCAACAGCTTTTTGCTCCCTTGCACTTGCAAGTTCTCAGTGCTGAGTAGCACCAGATCACCCTCATGAAAGGTGATATCTTGCCACTTGGTGTCGGCATATGCTTTCTGGCGGCTTTGAGCAGCTAACAAATGTGCTCTAGCTGCAGCAGCAAGTTGAAACAAGCGCTGAAATACCTTATCAGCATGAGGGACATGGCCCTGTGGCTGTAGCGTGCACCGCTACTTTATCCAAAAGCTGCGTTGACTGATATAGCCAGGGATACAAAAGCGGCGGCACGAGAATTAGACTCGAGCTCCTACAGTCGCTCTCCCACACTAAGCCTAGCTCCAAGCAATATCTGCACCCTCTTTCTATCAACTATTGCTGCTACCTACCTTATACCGGTCAGTTATTTGGGAACCCTATCCTGCTCTCAAGTTACCCGGGCCCATAGGGGCAGGGCATAGGACTAGCTTTATCAGCGGGGCCCCTGGGTCACTGCTACAGCCCCACGCCGCTGTTGCCCAGAGAGACACTGAGTGGAGTCGGGGTTTTGTTCCGCAGGTTGGCGCTTACGCTCAGGCCACCTGCTGGTCACAGGCAGC